>OZ007579.1:47892270-47934770 GCA_963931925.1 Onchidella celtica
TTCCTTTAATATCTCAGGTTGAATTTTAAAGATGGTCAAAGCTCAAAGCCAGTTCAAACCAATAAATATGGCACATAAATAATAATTAAAAAAACATGACAAACAATATATTTAACACGGTGCTCGCCTCTCATGCTGAGGGTACCGGGTTCGAATCCCGGTCAGTGCAGGTATTCTGGAATTTTGGGGTTTTTCTCATGTTTTCCTGTCCCTGATCGTGAGGTAGGTAAGATCGACCATCTAGTGTTCTCGGATAAGAACGAAAAATTCGGAGGGCACGTGTGCAACATTGCGCACACTAAAGATACCTTGGCAGTTGGAAATCGTGAAGAGCAGGCCCTAGAAAGCCGCTGCCCGGGCAAAATTCTAAATAACTAAACCTAACACAACAAGAAATATAAAAGAAGAAAAAGTGAGGTGTAAATGCCAAGGGCAGCGAACCTCCTAAACTAAAGACCTGGTCACCACCAATATATACAAATAAATAATGGCTCTCCTGTTTTGATTTGATCCTAAGAGAAACTATCCTTTTATAGTAATAATAATAATAAAAATGTATAGCATTTATATAGCGCATATCCATTTAAAAAGCTCTACGCGCTTTACAGAAACAACATGTCAACCACAGAGCAGAATGGAGCGCCTGCGAAGCGCTCAACACACTACACTGCTTCTTTCTCTCTCCCCCTGTCTCGCTCACTCTCTCTCTCTCTCTCTATCTCTCTTTATCTCAGAGCAAATTGTAACGCAGCCTGTTAGGCGCAGTTCACAACTCACAACAGTTCACAACTCACAGCAGTTCACAACTCACATCAGTTCACAACACACAACTCAAATAATATTTGAATATTTATTAATAACAATATATATTTAATCATGAATAATAAATTTTGTTGTTGCTGGTGGGGTGGGGGGATGATATGGATAAATTTTAATCTATTAATTTCAATTTTTAATTTTGCCCGGGCAGCGGCCTTTCGGCCTGCTCTTTACGATTTCCAACTGCCAAGGTATCTTTAACGTGCGCAGCGTGCACATGGGCCCTCCGAATTTTTTCGTCCTTATCCGAGAAGACTAGGTACTCGATCCTACCCCCCAATAGGACCAGGGACTTGAAAATATGAGAAAAATCCAATTTCCAACATGCCTGCACTGCCCGGGTTTTGAACCCGGGACCCTTGGCAAGAGAGGCGAGCACCTTGCCTCTAGACCACCTTGTCCCCGGTATAATTCTAATGTTTATGTAATTGTAGTGCTTTATTCTGTTTGTTTGCTTATTTGTTTGTATGTTTGAAAATTTACCGCCGATGGCAAAGATGATGACTGACTCATGCAGATTTGGATGGAAAGGGTATAGTTACTGGGAGAGGACTGAGAATACAGCTGGAAATATAACGCACAGACAGACAGAGACAGATGGAAGGACAGACAAACAAAACAGACAGACAGACCGACAGACATACGAGGACAAGACATATAGACAGACAGTCTGATGGATAGCCAGACAGACAAAGAACCAGACAAACAGATAGATAGACAGACAGATAAATAGATGGATAGACAGACAAATAGACAGTCAGACAAGCAGACTGACAAAAAGACAAAGAGACAGACAGACAGGCAGGAAGGTAGGCAGAAAGACAGACAGAACAACAGTTTCTATGGCCAGACGACCAGCTGGATTTGTTGAAAGAATTCCCAACATAAACCACATTTCTATTCACCAGTTTTCTACGTATACTATGTGGGCGTGGCAAACGGAGGACCGCTGAACTATCAGAAACAACCATCCTACTTCCTGACCATTGAGTGTACAAATTCGACCCGTCAAGACAATAAACAAATCGTGCTAGAAGTGGATGTCCTTCAAAATCTCCCGCCTGAATTCACGAAAACCAGGGGTAACTGTTACTAGAAGTACCAACTTACCAACACCCCAAATGATTATCTTGGAGTATTTGAACCCAGTCATCCTACCAGTCCTACCCCGTTCAGTACTGTAATAACCACTCCACCCAAGTTCATCCCTACACTATAGCAGGGATATTTAAAAGTTAAAAAAAAATAAAAAAGATAATTTTCTGGGTGGGGGGGTGTATGTCTAGCAAGTGAAAGTAAAGTAGCATTAATGTGTCTACTATTACCAAGCGTTTCTTGTTGGTTTTCGGTAAACTAACTAACCCCGGTCAGACCACTCAGTTAGATGCTGACAGACAAGAAGTGCACACCATACTTTCCTGTATTTTTCTTAGTGAATCTGGGAAGACCCTATAATATTAAGCCCGGTCAGCTCAGACACAGTCAGCTTCTGCCATTATTTCTTTGATGTGCATTTTTCTGGCAGCATCTGACTGTGTTTGACCGAGACGACGGTCAAGACCAATTTTTCTTAACTGACAAAAAATTTGGATCGTTATCTGGATATCCAGATTTTTTTTTAACGGATGATCCAAAAAACCGGATCACAAAAAAGCAAGTCGCTACCCAATACTAGTTATGTTTTGTTTTTTTGTACTAGATGAAGTTCCCGGCATTATGCGTGATAAACTTGTGAGCCCACCGTACCATCTCTCTGTCTTTTTGGTCTAGAAAGCTAGCTTCCCACATTCTAGTCTTACCAGAGACTATACTCTCTGGTGTTACTAAAAATTTCATGCGCATCAGAGCACTACGCACTCATTTCTGATAGGGAAATTGCCCGCACCGAACTGAACACGTATTAATACATCGTTTCCGGTGCAGTGAGCTTACTACTGGGAGGCAAAACAAAGAACATTGTATTTTACATTTTTACAACTTTTATTTCAAATACCTGAAACTTGAATCAACACAGTTGGTCGATACGAAAGCGATTGGGCTGGATTCGTTGACACTTTGGAAAATTAACTTTATCATTGTTGAATCTGTCATTTAGGCTGTAGCGTCGAGCAAAAAAAGGGTCAAAATTGCACCACAATGAATTACTCCCGCAACTATTTTTTTTTTATAATACTAGATGACGTTCCCGGCATTATCCGGGATAAGCATGTGAACAAAACATTCTATCTCTCTCTTTCTTTTTGGTCTAGAAAGAGTTCATTTTACAGTATTACAACAGACACTAATGTGCCCCAGAGTACAACGCATTCATTTCTGGTAGGGAAATTGCCCGCACCAAACTGAACACGTATTATTACATCGTTTCCGGTGCGTTGGGCTTGCTACAGGGAGCCAAAACAAAGATCATTATAATTTACATTTTTACTAATTTTATTTAAAAATACATGAAACTTGAATCAACACAATCGTACGATACAAAAGCGATTGAACTGGATTAGTTGACACTTAAGAAAATTAAGTTTATAATTTTTGAAACTGTCATTTAGACTGTAGCGTCGAGCAAAAAAAGAGGCGAAATTGCACCACAATGAATTACTCCCGCCACTATTTTTTTTTATGATAAGATATAATAAGATATTTTCATAACCTGTCCTTATAAAAATAATTGTCTTTCTGTACTTTACAGATTGTATTTGTATATTTTGTGTTTATTTGATTGTTTGCTTTTTGAATATGTTTATCTGTTTCTTTATTATATAACAAAATTAATCATCCTTTTTTTTTAAAAAGTGAACTTATATTCCCCTGTTACAATTCCAGTTTCAGTCTCAGTGGATGTCATTACAGCTATCGCTGGTGACAATGTGTATTCGGCAGCTGCCACGGACGCTGAAAATGATCCAATTACGTACTCTATTAAGTCAGTCTCTCCACCCGTCAATTTTTTCGGTATTAATTCACGTAAGTCAGCCGAGGTCTGTTAATCCATCTATCCCTCCATTCATCCATCTATCCTTCCATGCATCCATCCATCCATCCATCCATCCATCCATCCATCCATCCATCCATCCATCCATCCATCCACCCATCCGTCCATCCATCCATCCATCCATCCATCCATCCATCCATCCATCCATCCATCCATCAATCCATCTATCCATCCATCCATCCATCCACCCACGTCCATCCATCTATCCAAACTTCTACTCACTCATCAATCAATCCATCCATCCATCCGTTCATACATCCATTTATTCATCCACCCATCCTGTCATGAAGTGGGATTTAGAATTTACTATGTTGTGTGAAGATATGTGTTCGACAGTATTTTTGTATGTGTAAATGACTAAACTCACGCACAACCATACAAATTACTAAATAACATATTGGGTAACTTTTAGGCAGACCTGCGGGGTCACAAACCATTTAATATCATTACGATAAGTTAAATTATATTATAGGTGAATGTGAAACAATATCATGAACAACAATGTCCGTAGAAATTTCATATCAGGTCTGGAACTATTCTAGGACTAATGTAAATCTAACTTAAATTATCTAAACTAACTCTAAATCAATTCCTTTCAATACTTTCATCCTTATAAATCCCCCACTAAAACACTAACCCCTTAATTATTCTATATCTATTATTATGCCAAAGGCTGAACAGTGTAATGGGTTACTTAAGTAATTCTACAGATCATAAAGAAGCTGTAGACAACAGAGTATTTCAGACAATACTTGAAAACCTAACCTTTTACCAACTTGCCTAGCTCACTACGGAGACGTAGGCATAGGCTTAATGACTTTTATAGCACTGTCGCATTCATACAGTTAACGACAAATCCTACATGTAGGATAGTACATTCAAATGACGCTCATACGATCAAAATAAAACTTTATTATGGCATAGATGTAGGTCTTCTAGAGCTGTGATGAGCTGGTAATTCCCAGTCTCACCAAGTCCAAAGACAGTTTAAGTTTACAAAATAGATAGATCTAGTAGATCTCTAGGGAGATACATTCCTCGCAACTTCCATTCCTGGTAAAATCATCTTGCCCTCCGTTGAGGATAGATCTAGATGGCAACTTCCATTCCTGGTAAAATCATCATGCCCTCCGTTAAGGATAGATCTAGATGGCCACGCTCATCTGCTTGAACCCTGAGGCACTCCTGTCATCGAACTGACCATTAGCCCTGGCTTCTAATAAGCCAGGGATTCCAATAGAGCTTTGGATATCCATCATAGTGCCATGGCTTCATTTAACAAATCCAGGCATACTCCCCCAGTTTTCTATCTAGGTGAAAACGAACACCTGAATGCTTTCACAGTGGATTTTCTGTTTAGCACTGAAGAATTAGTTCCCCCGCAGCCGGCAGACCACTGATGCAATGTCAGTACGCCTGCCTTCATTGGTCGTCAATTTAACCGTCCAGAATATAATTCCTCCCCTTAGTCTAACCCGGAGTGTTAATTTTCATGAATGCCCTATTATCATTTATCTAAATAGCCACCATCTCCCCTAGTATATATTCTTGCTGAGTTTTCTCCAGTCTGCTTCCCAAAAAGTCAGCAATGATTGTTTACTGTTCCGTTGCTTCCGCTAAGCAAACACCGTTAACCTTCTGCCAAAATTCCAGTCTAGGCTGGTTTATTATGATGATAGTAGCTCCCCCTTCCTTGCCCTTTGACTAGGCCACGGCTGACGTGGAACACATGTTTTTGATTCCATTCGTATTAGTGTAAACAATAGCACCTCGTAGTTTGGTGAGCGCGTGCCATCTCAATAGGGGACTTTAAACCTTGACACATCCCATCAATCCATCCATCGTTCCATCCGTCCATCCATCCATCCATCCATCCATCCATCCATCCATCCATCCATCCATCCATCCATCCATCCATCCATCAATCCATCCATCCATCCATCCATCCATCCATCCATCCATCTACGCTTTCACACTTCCTTGCAGACACAGGCGATATCACCCTTACTTCAGACCTATTCACGGCCACGGACAGTCAGATAGAGATCACTGTAGAAGCCAGTGACGGCTTCAACCCGGTCAGCAACTTTCAACTGGACGTTACGCTGTTAAGTAAGTTTGGTCATTAGTTGTCAGAGCTGTTTGGTGATATTTATTATGGTAACATTTCAGCCATAGTTAACCTCTAGGTTCTGCCTCCATTTCTTTCTGCTTGTGGGCGAATTCTGATTTCCTGAGAATTTGTTCGCAATCGCATAATTGAGGGATATTTCATGAACATTCAGTTGATTTGTTGTGTACAGTCAGAGAGTACATATCATATAAAGAGAGGGTTCACTATTGGTCGATTTGCACTGCGAGACACGGGAGGCTCTGCGAAACCACTGTTAGCAGGGAGCGGAAGTAGGTCGCTGCGGTAAACAATATCCGTTTGTGCATTTCCACGGGGCGTAGGAGCTTACACACGGTTTTAAATAGTTTCAATCAGCCCAAAAATATGAACAAACCACAGTAAACAGATATGCACACTATCTGTGATGAAGACGGTCTCTTTCAATTTTTCAATTTCTTGTTTACCGGAGCGACCTAGTTTCGCAATTTGGCGGAAGTGAACTCTCTCTATACATCTATACTCTCTGGTACATTGTAGAAAACACTAAAAATAACTTACATTTCTCGCCCTGAATTTTTGTGAGAACGGCAACCGAGTCTTAAATGTGTATGTATCACTGGTGATATAATATGGTGCCTAGAGGGTTAAACTGGTTCTCTGCGTTAGTGTGTCCCAGAGGCTGCTCCCAGAAGACTGTAGGAGAACACCCAGGCTCATAATCTGAGCCATAATCGGAGTGTGGCCCCTGCACCCATGGAGGGGATGGGGAAGGACTTCGAGGGGTGAAATCCACGTTTGAAAGCGGTTCTCTTCCTGTAAAGATTTCCTGTAGTTCCGCACTCCTACGAGCTTGCATTCTTCCTCAGTCTAAAGACACATTTTCGCGCAATCAAGCACAGAGATCTTTGACCAATCATTCTATGAGTTCAACAAGCTCGTTTATGAACACGTTAATGTATTAGATGGCATACTTCTAGAGCTCTGCTTACGAGGGGAAATTCCAACAGATACTAAATGATAGATCTTGGTCAGTAGATGGCAGATACATATGATGGTAGTCTCAGATCGATTTAAAAAAAAAAAAAAGTCAAAATTGGGAAAAAATTCAAAATTATATCTCTTAGCTATATCGGACCCTCCCCCCCTCCCCCTTCAGCGGATACACTATTCTCCTTACTTGTGTGTATTTTGCAGATCTCAACCATCGCCCTGAGATTCGCAACTTGCCCCAGACCATCCGATTACCTGAGAATACGCCTGCAGGCTACACCGTACTGAATCTGGACATATATGATCCGTGAGTCTACAACCATTCCATTGTTAAATAAGGCAAAAGAAGAAAAAGCTGATAATGTGTAAAGCCTATCAAGCCGGGTTTTCATGTGTACGGAAGTGGCAACGACAAACGCAAACATCAAAAACACTTCAATTAGTGAAATAGAAAGAATGTTTTCATATGTACGGAAACACTGTTTCCCCGCCAATAGAAACACTTTTCTTACAACTTTATTGATGTTTGACGCATCCGTTTCCATTTCTGTACACATGGAAACACAGATTTAGAAAGAAACAGCAAGAAAATTAATGAAATTTGGAAGAATGAAAATTGAATTAACTACACTGTGGACCTTCATCAGGCGAAAATACTGAAAAATTTGAACATTTTCAGGAACAACTTGCTTAAATGAAGAAATGAAATAGGCTTCACCAGTTTTACCAAAAATTCCCAAATTCTGTGACATTAACTTTGCTCTTTAGTGAGACAAACATTGCATTACGTACTAGTCAGTTGATATGAGTAGTCTGAGCTTTACTCATGGCCAGTTGTTTGCCTCACCTTCTCCACTCATCACTCTATTTGATGGCTGACCTACATTCAACTAGCTGGGTTTTGCCTCAAAATCTTGTTTTCTACTATTGGCTAGTCTGCGCAGCAATGATTGATCTTTACTATACTGTTGATGCATAAAGTTATCATCATAAAATAAGGGTAAAAAAAAAAATGATAAAGTCTAATGATTGATATTATCCGAGATACAGGATACCTAGACGGATCAATTCGCCAAATTCCGTCCGTCGACTTGCGCGCGTATCATCCATGTCAACAACGCAACAATTCGCACCACACCCCTTCATAATTGAATGAAAACGACTAGTACAACAAAGCTCTGTGGGTAGTAACTCGCTGTGTTTATACGCGGGCACGTTGTGGACATAATTATAGTGAAAGAAGGAATGGTCCGTCTCGGTATTCTTTGTCTCGGATATTAATCTTTTATGTACCATATGGTAACTAGTTTTGAGTCTTCATCATGCATGGAATTTTCTTATGGTTCATGCTAATCTTTAAAGATTTTGAATGATTCTAAGCCTGCACTTCTACAGGTGTGGGATTTGGAATATATGGAAAGTAAAATACATAGATAATTTACAGACGATAGAGCAGTGGTAAGAAACTCCTCAGATGGAGCGAGAGAGATGACGATGTTCAGAGGAAGAGTGGATTTTTTCATTAGATGTTTCGGCCTTTAACTTCCTAACATCCTCTAGAACCCCGACCTCACCGACTTCATGACTCTCGGTGTTCGTCATCCACTTTTCTTTTTTTTCGTCGCCAGGCTATTCTTTGGGTTTGAACCGGTACCGCTTGGTTTCTGTTTTAAAAATAACAATGAAGAAAACAAGAACACACCAATCCCCTAAAAAGTATCTTATTAATTCTTATTATAATTCATTACGGTATTTAATGATAAAACTATTGCTTTTCTTCTTCATGAAGATAACTGATTACGCAAGATTCACAAAAGGTATACACTTGTCTGAGTCAATGAATTTTTCTGTACTTACCGTCATTGTCCAGAGACCCCCAGTTGTCCCAGTTACCTGTCACCTGCATCGTCGTGCCACACAGTGAGCAGTTCAGATTTAAGTACGACCAAGCATGTAAGTACTTAGATACTGATCTTGCCTGGGATAAAACTGCATACCTGCTCCAGAGGCAGATTTGCTCATATAATTTCGCGACCTGAGTCCTTATTTGTTCCATCTCCATAAAAAATCTTCTGAAAAAAAACTAGAGATGTTTTAGTAATAAGAAGAGGTATAACAAATGCACACTTTGACACTAATTGTTTTAAAATGTGTTGTGACATTTATCAAGCTATTCCACAGTTCCGATTTATTCGTTCTATCATAATAACTAAAGCTGCAAACGTTCAAGTCGAATTTCTCAATTGTGCAAAAAATTGCGTTGGACACAAACAAGAACATGGGTCGCGATTTGCCCCATTTACGGTCTTATTGCAGATCCCGAGCACATTATTTCGGTATGCACTCTTTTCTAGGCAGATAAAGTGCACGCGAATGAATGTTTATGAAAAGGCATTGCAATACTTGCTGAGTTCCTCCACATTTACTGGCAGCTCAGTGGTACCGGAGCACAGCTGTTCCATGACAGTCATTCTATCCTACTAGTAGAGAAGATTCTAGCCAGCGGTCCAAATAGTTCACAATTCAGGCATACATAAACGATCGATATTGATTGTGCTAATTCTATTACTTGATTGCAATTGACGAAATGTTGATTAGTTATGCAGTCAATCAATGAAATTAAGACTCATTTTCGAATCATACTCGTGCTATGTGCAATTTACTTTGTGCATCATCCGCCCCCCCCCCCCATCCGGCCTCTCATATTGGGTATTGAATAGTACCACCTGCTTCAAAATATAGAACATTAAAGAGGCCTAACTGTTACGGAAACAAAACTTCAATCAGTGGATTTTGTGAACGCTTCCCTAACAAGTATGAACTTTGCCCTTGGTGCAGCTTGATTTTTGATCCCTCATTTAATTGGTTAGTCTAACATCAGTCCATCTGTTACTCCCCCTTCTATTCGTTCATTCATTCTTTCGCTCACTCACCATTTCATCTAATAATCCACCAATTCGAATTCTTACCTCAGCTCGCAAACTAACCCTGGCAACTAGCATTGACTTTGAGAAAACTAGCCAGTATATAATATCCTGTGAAGTCAGCGATGGTTATCTGTAAGTTGGTTTTTTCTTGTGTATCCATCCATCCATCCATCCATCCATCCATCCATCCATCCATCCATCCATCCATCCATCCATCCATCCATCCATCCATCCATCCATTTAGTCATCTGCATACCTACCTCCGTCTGGCCGTCCACCCGCCTGTCTGTCTTTCTGCTTGCCAGTCTTCCATCCCGCCAGTCAGTCAGTTTTGCAATAACGTGATAGTCTGCATTAATATCAAAAAACACCAACAGCAAAACTGGACCTGTCAGTAAAATTTAGATTTTAACTTTTTTTTCCCTACAATTTTTGAGATCTATTTGTTTATCATTTTGACAGAGGGTCTCATATTGTAGTCTACTTAGCAAATACTACATCTCATCTGTGAACCATGCGGCGTTCAATACAGCTGTATACCCGTATAACTACACTTTATCCAAGAACAATTTCGACAGTGGGCTCATACCTCTCAATGGAACCGGACAGATGAAATTGTTGTTAGTAGACTCCGTCTGGGTCATACCCACCTAACAAATCGTTTTTTACCCAGAGGGGAAGAGCCCCCAGATGTATGGCATGCAGTTGCCAGTATCAGTAAAACATGTTTTAACTGAATGTGTATATTTCATGCTTATACGAGGATTGCACAATGACTGCAGATCCGCGAAAGAATTATTTCCTGTCATGTACCCACAGCGCGTCTTGTCCTCTCTGAAAGAGACTGAGATCTAAAACTTGAATTAAAAACTTTATACTCATTTACAAAACTTTTTTCAGATCCATACAAAACAAATTTTAAGAATTTTACAAATGTAATAAAATTGAAATGGTAAGTATTTAATTCCACTTGTGAAATTCAAATTAATGACGATCTGAATATGAAACATAAATAATGTACCTAAATAGACTGCGAACGACACAAAGTGGTCGTTATCGTGCCGACGCGCCGTAAAACCTAAACTCATCCAAACCCAAAACCAAATTCAGACTAAAAAGAAACAAACTGATTACAGCTGGTATTGAGTAAACAGATTTCGACAGTGGTAGCAGTCGGATGTAGTTTCGTACATTTTTCATCCTGACATTTTCAGGACGTCACAGACTGGTGTGTTGAATTTGATAGTTGAAAACGTCAACGAACCTCCAGAGTTTGATGAAATTGCCTACCACTGTAACATGGACGAGAGTGACGTAAGATTCTTTTATCGTTTTTCTTGCTTACTGTGTGTGATTTCTGTTTCCCCCCCCCCCCTCCCTCGCTAAGTTTTTGTTATATGTTTTACTGTTTGAAGTGGTCATTCCTCTCTGAGGGAAAGAATAATCCCAGCATTGCGAGACCTCAGTTCTTGTCTGTTCCAACTCCACTTTTTGCACAACTGAGAAATTCAACGTTAAACGTTTGCGCCTTTAGTGTTAAGATTATAAGGCGTTAGAATAAATCGGAACAGCTTGATAAGTGCCACAAAGCGTTTTAAACAAGTTGTCAAAGTGTGTATTTGTTATACATCTTCCACATACTAAAAGATCTCCAGTTTTTCAGAAACTGGAGATAGAACAAAGAAGAACTAGGGTCGCGATTAACAGCCACATTACAAGATTCGTTGGGCAATGAGAATTTTGTTCATTGAACACGAGTTTGGCGTCTCGTTCGTAACTTTTCACTTCAAACCTCTCGCAAATTAAGCAAATTGTATGCTCTTACATTGCCAATATTGTCCTCAAACATATTTCACTTTTTTCTGCCAATTTTCACAAAGATCTGTTCAGAGGTTCTCGAGCCTACTGATAACAAAGGGATTTTGTTGTATTTTTGTTGAACAGATGCACTAAGCTACTATCCCATAGCGTTTCTGTGTTAAAAAAAGAAAAGTAAAGAAAAAGCAACCGTATATAAAATAAGATAAGATAAGAATCACTTTATTATCCCATGGGGAAAATCCTCTTTCACAGAGCGTTTTGAGCACATACATGGTATACACATCTTACGCATCATTACATAAACATATATTATAACTCAGTACACTCAATAACAGGCATACATGAAGTGACATGGTAAAGAACCTTAGTGAAATATTGCACACATCTAGCTAAAATGTCTAGTTGAGGCGAATTGCCGAGGGCGAAAACGATCTTCTGTATCTTTTTTCTCTTTGCTTTCAAGTGTATTATTCTGTTGCTCTTGGATGGTCTAGAAATTTGATGAAACATTTAAGATGGATATGAGGTTCTTTAAACAAGCATTTGGGTACAGATGGTCTAAACTGAAAGATGCTGTGTCTGTCATGTTGCATATTTTCTTCATTTAATTATTTTAATGATGTCGTGAAAATAATTGTCTGACCAGGTTGGGATTTCCTCCTGTAACATTGCTGCTGTCATCACAGACCCGGAAGGAGATAAGATACCTGTCGTCAGTTTCTTGCCTGGGAACAACAGTGACAGATTTCGGTAGGTCACGATGATATCCCATGTAACCTGGGATTTAGGCAGACTGGATACACAAATAACTATGACAACATACGCACAGACCTTCCAGCAGTAACTTATTTTACGGAATAATCCTATGTTTAGAGTGGCGAGCCGAATGAGAGGAATACCCTGGGTCGCAAATGTATGTACAAAAATGCACCAATTTATTTAACTGATCTTTTGACTCCCTGTGAACCATCAGGACATCTTAGATCATTTACAGACACTATAAAGTTTAAAAGTCCTAAGATGCCCCTTAAGACCATAGGTGCAAAATCTCTTTCTTTTCAAGGGCCTCAGATTTGGAATTCTTAGCCTCTCTTTGATATAGATTGAAAATTTTATGACTTTTAAACATCAACTGAAGAGTCATGGTTTTACACTCTGAATGTCCATCTAGTTTTTTGAGTACGCCCGTGTACTGTGTGTGTGTGTGTGATGTATATGATATAAATGTTGTAAAGCGCTTAGAGCCTGGTTGTTAACGGCATGAAGCGCTGTATAAATAAATGCTATGTGCTATGATTATTAATAAATAATTTGGTTTTTTTTAGTGAGAGAAAAATTCTCAGTTTTGAAGGTTTGAAGATAAAGACAATTCCAGTAAAGACAGTGATGACAATATGCACATAGTACAAATATAGAGTGCGTTATGTGACATGTTCAGTGTGTTCCAATAGAGTCATCATTGAAAATCCAATGAGTTAAACTCTAGAGTCGCTAGTGTTCCACATTTTAAATAGGTCACCCTGTGCCCAAATGCTATGGATTTTTTAAAATACTAAAACACTTTCTAATTTTCAAAGAACTAACTTTTCTTGATGATGTAATATATAAATATATGTATATATTTTATATTTGCAATTGTCTGACTATTCGGAATCAGTTTGGGACCTTGTATTTCAGATGTTTCGAACAGTGCAGATTTTGTCTGAGCTCTAAGAAAGAAAAGTGAAAACATGACAAAATTGAAACAGGAAATTATTCTAACCCAATGCAGATATGACATGTCAACCTCTCAGATCACCTTCACCAAGAAATATGACGTGGATCAGCTGAACTATCCTACCAATGTTGTTCTACAACTTCAAGCTGAGGACATCCATGGCGAGACTAACAAAGTTCCTGTCTATTTCAAAATCAGAGACGTCAATGATAACAAATGCGATTTTGGTGTGACGACGGTAAGTTTCAATTTAGCTAATTTAGCTAAATACAAAAATGAATAACCAACGCTAACTTAGCATTATGTTAAAATATGATAAAAGTAGGATGTATTTCGTGAAGTATGTTAAAATATGGCAAAAATAAGATGTATTTCATGACCTAAGCTAAACTATGGCAAAAGTAGGAAGGCTGAATTTCGTGAACTGTATGAAAATTTGGCAAACGTAAGACTTAATACGTGGAGTCCCACATTAGAAACAAACACTTAAAAACTGTACAGTGAAATCAAAGCGCATGTTCACACTAGAGATCCATGTTCGTCCTTGCGTTTCAGGCTTGTACGTTGGTAGAGAGACGGGTGGTCACAATGAATATAGGTGTCCATATGTACCCTGGTAATAAACATTTACATCAAACCAAAAGTTCATCATTTTATTGTGTCTGAAACATCGAAGAAAATGCAAAGAAGAAAAAAAGGAGATAATGGATACACCCCATTTGTTCTCAACTCCCCCGATTTTTAATAAGACAGCCCAACTAGCATTCTTACGCCAATCCGACGTAAATTTGTACAGGATTTTCGTGGGGTTGATAGGAGTACCGCAGAGGCAAGTTCTCTACATCAAACCGACGTCAGCGCAGTGTCGTAAACATATCATTTCAGCTTCCTTTTCCTTGTAGTGGTCAGCAGGTCTTCATGTTGTTTTATAATATGTGTAACTGCCAGACAAAATGAGGAGCTTTGTGCATTCTGGTGGTATGTAGATATTTATAACAGCAAATAAGTTATTCAAAGCCCTTTCATTTGGTTAAAACAAAATATTGCTGTAATTTAATTAGCAGAGAAGATATGGCCTATCAAAGACAGGAATTGACAGAACCACAGTTTTGAGAAATAGGCTTTAAAAGTTCCGTTTCTTCATCCAAATTATTGATGATAACTTAACTCAAAGTCAATCTTGAGTTCTCTAGGTGGGTTTGATTCTCATGTGTTGGATACATATCCGGTGAGAATGTTTACCCTTCTCAAACAGGACTACCATTTGGAAAAGGAATAGAAAAGAGGTCAAACTTTTCAAAAATACTAAAAACGCAAAAATCCATAAGAATTGACCCTATGATGCCTTTTAACGATTTTCTTGAACCGGGTAGTGCCGAAATGTGCCGCATTTTGTCGGGCGGCTAAACTTATTACGTTGTGTAACTCTTGCGTGCTCGTCCTCATTTGTGACGTAGTCAGAGAAATAATTATCATTGCATTGTCTCCCATATCAGAGAGTATATTATACATATAGAGAGGGTTCACTATTGGTCGATTTGCACCGCGAGTCGGGGGGGTGGGGGGGTGGGGGGGGGGGCTCTGCGAAACCACTGCTAGCATGGAGCGGAAAGTAGCTCGCTGCGGTAAACAATATCCGTTTGTGCATTTCCACGGGACGTAAGAGCTTACATGCGGTGGCAAATAATTTTAATCAGCCCAAAACTTTGAACAAACCACAGTAAACAGATATGCACACTATCTGTGGTGAAGAAGGTCTCTTTCAATTTTTCAATTTCTTGTTTACCGCAGCGACCTAGTTTCGCGATTTGGCGGAAGTGAATCCTCTCTATACATCTATACTCTCTGCCCATACTCAGATAGACCGTGAACGGCGCAAAATCGCTTTTATCGTGCCGACACGCCTTAAAACAGAAGCGCAAACTCAAATATTGTCTCGAAGTTTAAGATCCATCAGGGACGATCGTCCTGGCATGTTTTCTTCAGACACACAGCTACCCAGCCGACCAAGGGACACAACCACAAACACTGGGAAATCTGAGAGCGACTGACGCTGACTTGACCTCGCCAAATAACCTGGTGACATACGAGATCGTGAGTGCGCTTCCACCTGAGGCCAGCAACTACATTACAATGTACAGTGATGGGACTATTGCTTATATAGGTAAACCTTGGTGATGGTGGTGGTCAGGTGACTGCTCCTAAACTGACCAACTTTCCACACAACAGTCGTTTGAGAAACAATTGACAAGCTTTTCTGAATAACTTATTTAATAAGTTATTCAGAAAAGCTTGTCAATTGTTATATGTGAGTGTGCATGAGAAAACTCACAATAAGTCGGCAACATGACATTTTGAGTTCTGTACACATAATAAAGGACAAGACATTTCTGATAAATTGACCCCCCTAAAACAAGATTTGGAGAAAACGGCATTTAATCCTAAAAGTGGCAATAGCTAATTGACCCATTAATATTGGAGTGATTGTTGTTAGGAGACCGTAGTCTAATAACTAAACCGTTATAGAGATCATACTGAATAGTGTTCACTGCTCATCTACAATTTACCCTGTAACATGCCACGGTCCCCTAACCAACAGCCACGTCGGAAGTTTTTTGATCTTGTTAGGAGACCGTAGTCTAATTACAAAGCCTTTATAGAGGTATTAGTGAGTAGTGTTCACTGCTCATCTACAGTTTACCCTGTAACATGCCACGGTCCCCTAAACAACAGCCGAGTTGGAAGTTTGTGTCAGACCCATATTTTCACTTCAAAGCCGTTTTTTTCAAAATCAGCTCTGCCTACTTATTGTGGGTTTTCTCTTGCACACTCACAAAATAAGTTATTCAGAAAAGCTTGTCAATTGTTATATGAACTTGACCCTCCATGCAGGGCAATTCTATCTATCTGGCTGTCTACCCGTGTGTGCCTGCCTGTCTGCCTACCTGTTTGGTGCCTGCCTGTTTACTTGTTGTCTCCTGCCCATTTACTTGTTTGGTGTCTGTCTACCTGCCTGTTTGGTGCCTGTCTGCTCTTCTGCTGCCTGCCTGCCTGCCTGCCTGACCTCTTGGTGCCTGCCTACTACCTGTGTAATACCTACCTGTCTACCTGTTTGCTTGTCTGTCTGTCTGCCTGCCTACCTACCTGTGTGGTATCTGTCTGTCTACCTGTCTGCTCGTCTGCCTGCCTACCTACCTATTTTCGGCCTGCCTGCCTGCGTCTGTAGTACAAGAACTGTAATTATCTTCCAGTTCCATGAACCTTGAAAAGCGTAATTTACAAGACACAGTTTGTTAAAATTTGTTGGGATATTATCAGCCAAATACCTCATCTCAAACACCACCTAATGTCTATCTATAGAATTTCACTGATCCAATTAAGAGTTCGCCACAGAAAAGTCCTTTTTTTTTTTTAAATTGAGTTTATTTAATGCCAGTGTAATATTGCTTATGAGAGATAAGTGGCAGCTCAGTACTGTTAAAATGGACTGGACACCTACAGGAGGCGGGTCACAAAAAAGCTAGGTACAAAATGGCAGTGGGGCCAAAAGAAAAAAAAAATGCAGACCTCAGAAGCTGTCAAACAGAAAGATTGCAATGATCGTCCTTTAACTTTCCACTGAGAGTTCTTGTACACGCCCACCCCCATTTCCGTGGGGCTCTGCAAACTCATTTCGTCGGTTATTTTCCATATTGTTGTATGTGCATATCTGCCTTTTCGCGAAATGAGGATTGAAAGTTTGAAGAGTTTTGTAAAATCTGGGCCAAAACGCATACAGCATTGCATCACAAACACATATCTCGAAAAGTTTTTAACTGATTGGAATGACATTTATACATAATGAAATTAGGAGTGAGAGAACCATTTTCTTGACAAAACCTCAAAATCGGCAACATGTCGCATACAACAATATGGCAATTAACCCTCGGTTTGTTCTTTGCCTCGCTGATACACTGTGCAAAGAGTCAGAGAGAATGTTTACTGCAATATTTTAGACTTTCTACGCAGGTATGATTCCACCACAGAACCACGGCAAAAGCTACACTCTGACTGTACGGTGCATAGACGGTGGAAGTCCTCAGCTGTGGTCAGAAGCTACAATAGTTCTCACCTATCTCACCACCACCACCCTCACCACCCCCACTACCACCACAACCACCCCAACAACCACCACACCCACCACCACCACTACTGAGGAGTTTGACCTGTGGGAAGATGAGGCGTTCGTAGGGGTGTTTGCTACCATGATGGCATTGCTGGCTTTGGCTCTTCTCGCAGCGGCGTGTCTCCTGTGCCAGGCGTGCTGTGGAACTTGGGCTCTGTGTCCTGCTGGGCTTGGCGCTTGTGGTCCAGGGGGCGGCGGCGGTGGTGGTGGTGGCGCTTGTAAAGATTTTTGCTGTCCCAAGTAAGTTCTAGAATATTGATTCTCAACATGAAGGCTCTTGACTTCCAGGGTTAGAATTTCAAATCTACAGGTAGAAATTTACGAAATATCATAAAAACTACAGAAAAACTGTGGGGTCGCAGCAGGGCTATAAGCAATGTCAAAATTGGGCAAAAAGACAAAGTTGTATGTAGCGAAGCCCTGCGTGAGAAATAAAACCCAAACGATACAAAGCAAACTAAAGAGAAGACAGAAAATACACAAAATTTTCGGCTTTCGCTTTTGACAAGTGAAAAAAACAACAACAATCGAACAATAAAAGATTTCAACAGGAATTGTATAGAATCGAAACGAAACAGGATATTATGTTATTTAGCTGCGAGTTCTTGCGTCGTTAGCAGCACAAAGACACGCCCGTCTCATTTGGCAGATTTTGACACAGGTAGAAATTTAGTCTGGGAGGGATTGGGGTGGATTTTTACCCTTGTCCTGCTTTGCCCGGAACTGTTCTGGGCTGTCTAATCTCGCTATACTGCCATGTGTCTGGAACTGTTCTGGGCTGTCTAATCTCGCTATACTGCCATGTGTCTGGAACTGTTCCGGGCTGTCTAATCTCGCTATACTGCCATGTGTCTTGAACTGTTCTGGGCTGTCTAATCTCGCTATACTGCCATGTGTCTGGAACTTTTCTGGGCTGTCTAATCTCGCTATACTGCCATGTTTCTGGAACTGTTCTGGACTGTCTAATCTCGCTATACTGCCATGTGTCTGGAACTTTTCTGGGCTGTCTAATCTCGCTATACTGCCATGTGTCTTGAACTTTTCTGGGCTGTCTAATCTCGCTATACTGCCATGTGTCTGGAACTTTTCTGGGCTGTCTAATCTCGCTATACTGCCGTGTGTCTGAAACTGTTCTGGGCTGTCTAATCTCGCTATACTGCCATGTGTCTGGAACTGTTCTGGGCTGTCTAATCTCGCTATACTGCCATGTGTCTGGAACTGTTCCAGGCTGTCTAATCTCGCTATACTGCCATGTGTCTGGAACTGTTCTGGGCTGTCTAATCTCGCTATACTGCCATGTGTCTGGAACTGTTCCGGGCTGTCTAATCTCGCTATACTGCCATGTGTCTGGAACTGTTCCGGGCTGTCTAATCTCGCTATACTGCCATGTGTCTGGAACTGTTCCGGGCTGTCTAATCTCGCTATACTGCCATGTGTCTGGAACTGTTCTGGGCTGTCTAATCTCGCTATACTGCCATGTGCCTGGAACTGTTCCGGGCTGTCTAATCTCGCTATACTGCCATGTGTCTGGAACTGTTCCGTTCTGTCTAATCTCGCTATACTGCCATGTGTCTGGAACTGTTCCGGGCTGTCTAATCTCGCTATACTGCCATGTGTCTGGAACTGTTCCGGGCTGTCTAATCTCGCTATACTGCCATGTGTCTGGAACTGTTCCGGGCTGTCTAATCTCGCTATACTGCAATGTGTCTGGAACTGTTCTGGGCTGTCTAATCTCGCTATACTGCCATGTGTCTGGAACTGTTCCGGTCTGTCTAATCTCGCTATACTGCCATGTGTCTGGAACTTTTCCGGGCTGTCTAATCTCGCTATACTGCCATGTGCCCGGAACGGTTCTGGGCCGAGTTCGTATGCATTTTTTGAGGTATCATATTGAGTCAAATCCCGAATTATGACCATTTTGCATTTCCTAGTTAGTTTCCCTACTAACTTGCGTCATGTGCAAGTATTTTGAGAGCTCGGGGTTTATGATGTTTAGTTTTTCAGATTTCCTTGTTTTGTCTCCATTTGCACCCGCATATGAGTGGAAATCTGTGTGACAGGCAAAGGGTTTGATTAGAACAATGGTGGATCTGCTATGAAACAAATGAAGCATAACTTCAGGTTCCCTAATCCTGGATGGAGGAGCCCTGAAGATACTTTTTTTTTTTTAATGAATGAATAGCTCGAGGTCCTTTGCAAGGACAGCAAGGCTCTTGGGCCTTGTTGGCTGTTGCCCTATTGTTGCTGGTTCTGAAAGGGCCCTATAACAGTTCAAACTTCAGGGGCCCAAATATGTAGTTTCCCCACTGCTCTTTTAACACTTACTAAAGCGCTATTGGAGTTCCCAGCAATACAACGGGGTATTAAATCTAGAATGTTGTTACAAGTACGTACATCCCCCCCCCCCCCACCCCCCAAGTTTTCGTTTTTTTGCGCTATGGGTATATATTTTAAAGCATTTTTTGACTCAAGAGGTAGGATCGAGTAGTTCTTGGAAATTGGATTTTTCTCATATTTTCAAGTCCCTGGTCCTATTGGGGGGTAGGATCGAGTACCTAGTCTTCTCGGATAAGGACGAAAAAATTCGGAGGGCCCGTGTGCACGTTGCGCACGTTAAAGATACCTTGGCAGTTGGAAATCGTAAAGAGCAGGCCGAAAGGCCGCTGCCCGGGCAAAATTGAAATTAACAGATTAAAATTTATCCATATCATCTCCCCCCCCCCCCCCCCACCCGCCAGAACAAGAAATAATAAAACAAGTAAAGTGAGGTGTAAATGCCAAGGGCAGCGAACCTCCTAAAATATAGACCTCAAATAAGACTCAAGAGGTAGAGATCTACTCCCGAAATGCCCCTACCAACAGCCATAATTAATTATGATTAATTATTATTTCAGATTTTCTTTTCGTTTTCCACCTGTTTTTTGGTTGAAAGGATATGGGCAGGGAGAAGGATTCGATCAGATTCAGGGTTGAGGATAAGGTCTGCGTTAAGGATCGTATGTATACGTACGCGCTACTAGCACAAAACGCTTGGGGCGCGTACGTACTTATAACAACACCCTTAAATCTAACAAGATTTATGATTTGTTGAAGTAAGGATTTACGTTTTCATTTGATTGCAATTAGTGAAGACATTTAGCTTCGTAACTTATTCCAGTAATTACCATTGTAATTATGTAATGGTGAAAAAAAAAAGTAATCAATAGATGACAATTCAAAATATGGGAGGAATTGAGGAAACATAGGATGGCAAAGTGAGGAACATGACCTGGAATTCTGAGAGCCATTGTTCAAAAAGAAACCAATGACCAGTTACTTGTACCTGGGGTACAATAAATGTTTTTTGAACTTGAAATTCAGATTGATCGGCTATCTCATTGTCCTCTATGGCACTATAGTCCGGAATTCAGCAGAGGGTGATTTCTATTGATTTTGAAGCAGCAATTGTGTGGGAAGAAAGGATTACCGTGCTGGAGATTGCCAAGCTTCTTCCATATATTCGAATTAGTGCAATACAAGAATGGTCCCAACAAGGTTATACTGTTACATTACATGTTATTACTATAGAGATTACCAAGGTTCTTCGATGCACTCAAATTTAGTACTGCGCAGGAGTGATCTAAGCAAAGCTATACTGTTGCGTTACATATAACTACTTCTGAGATTACCGAGGTTCTTCGATGCACTCAAATTTAGTACTGCGCAGGAGTGATCTAAGCAAAGCTATACTGTTGCGTTACATATAACTACTTCTGAGATTACCAAGGTTCTTCGATGCACTCAAATTTAGTACTGTGCAGGAGTGATCTAAGCAATGGTATACTATTGCGTTACATATAACTACTTCTGAGGTTACCAAGGTTCTTCGATGCACTCAAATTTAGTACTGTGCAGGAGTGATCTAAGCAATGTTATATTGTTGCGTTACATATAACTACTTCTGAGATTAGCAAGGTTCTTCGATGCACTCAATTTTAGTACAGTACAAGAATGCTCTCAACAATGTGTTGAGTGGATGGATGGATTGAGGCATTTCACTTCTTTTATGTGTGTGTGGTTTTTTTATTTTTGTTGCACCCTTTTCTGTCTTTCTTTGCATCCATCAATTTGTATTGTTTCTCCACTTTCCTCTTCCATCTATTCTTCCTGTCTGTCTGTCTGTTATGCCACATATTACTACTTTGTTCAGATGGCGACCCAGTAACAGGAAAAATCTCACTATTCATGTTCTATTTCCAGACCTAAGCCAAACAAAGTGGACCCTGATGATAATTAGTAAGTAGTTGTCTCAAAGTTTGAAATTGCTTTTATTTGGTTCCCTCATTGGGATTACCCACATTAACTCACTGTATTCCGCACCTGGCAGCTTGCACATGTTCAATTGTTCATGTAACTATAATCAAATCTAATCAAAGAGTCTCCATTATTCACCCCAATGTTCACTGAAGCATTTCACTGGTTCACTAGCCCATTAATGGATCCATCCACACAGCACAGCCCAATACTCGTATTTTCCCATCTGTTCGTCTGATTGTTCATTTATCTGTGTATCAGCTTTGCTCTCTGTCTGTCCATTTGTGACTCGTTCATCCATTTATCCATCAATCCATTCATCCATCTACCCAACTACCCATCAACCAGTCCATCCATCCAGCTACCTGTCCATCCATCCACCATCCACCCATTCAACAAATCAACCATCCGTCCATTCACCCACCCATCCATCCATCCATCCATCCATCCATCCATCCGTCCAGCCACCCACCCATCCATCCATCCATCCATCCATCCATCCACCCACCCATCCATCCATCCATCCATCCATCCATCCATCCATCCACCCATCCATCCATCCATCCATCCATCCACCCACCCACCCACCCATCCATCCATCCATCCATCCATCCATCCATCCATCCACCCATCCATCCATACATCCATCCGTCCATCCGTCCATCCACCCACCCACCCATCCATCCATCCATCCATCCATCCATCCATCCATCCATCCATCCATCCATCCATCCGTCCAGCCACCCACCCATCCACCCATCCATCCATCCATCCATCCATCCACCCACCCACCCATCCAACCATCCATCTGTCACTACTACAAGCCACGCCAGCAACGTATTTTATGAGACACAACAGGACAGTTATACTTACATGAAGCAGTTACGATGATAATTAATTTCTCTTCTTGCCTGTGTCAGTTTCAACACTGAAGTCAGGACCAACAGTAGCTATCGAGATTCGCATTGGAAAGCAGGTATTTGTATCCCCACTTTTCTCCTTCATTCTTGTTACTCATCTTCATCTTGCTGAAACATCACATCTCCTTCTTGTGTGTGTGTGTGTCTGTGTGTGTGTGTGTGTGTGTGTGTGTGTGTGGGTGTGTGTGTGGGTGTGGGTGTTTGTGTTTGCACCCATTTCTGTCTTTGCACCCATCAATTTGTATTTCTTCTGCACTTTCCTCTTCCATCTAGTCTTTCTGTATAATCTGTCTGTCTGCCTGTGCACTTTGTTAGGCCACATTTGGACTTAACTCATTTTTGGGGGGTAGAAAGTGGAGATAGGATAAAATTGTCGTCCCCGTTTGTCCCTTAATGACTAAGGCTGATATCATACTAAGTCCGGTCAGACATAGACAGATGCTGGCAGGCAAGAGAAATGCAAGTGCTAATTTCCTATATTTTCTTGGTAAATCCGAGAATTCCCTATCATACTTACCCCGGTCAGATACAATCAGATGTTGGCAGACAAGAAGTGCACACCCTAATTTCTTATATTTTCTTAGTAAATTCGAGAATTCCCTATCATACTTACCCCGGTCAGATACAATCAGATGCTGGCAGACAAGAAGTACACAGTATAATTTCCTATATTTTCTGAGTAAATCCGGAAAGACACTACAACACTAAACCCAGTCAAACACAGTCAGCTTCTGCCATTATTTCTTTGCTGTACATTTTGCTGGCAACATCTGACTGTGTCTGACCAGGCTTGGGATGACACCCGTCTCAGGTGTCAGTTTGAGAAACCTGCTCACCACGCACCACGCTCTGCGATCTTGTAGCCAATGAGATCTTTCAGACCTCGACGGTTTTGTACTTAAGTTCCCCTCTCGTTTATCCCTGCCGGCGGGGGAGTGGTTGGCCCATCTGGTGGGGTCTGTTTTTCTATCCTATCATTCTGTTATACAGTGGTGTGCAGAAAAGGGGGAGGGGGCTGAGGGGACGACAGCCACGGGCATCCATTTCAGGGGGGTTTCTAATCCAAGAGTCTCTTAGCCCTGTATTTGAGTCTTGGAGAATACAATCAAGTAGTTACCCACGCCCCCCCCCCACCCCGGGCATGATGGGGCATCAACAAACCTCTGCACGCCTCTGTGTTATATTTTGACCAACGTCTTGCTGTTTCCTGGCACAATGTGACCTTTTTCGGGTGGACAAACTTTCTCCAAACTCAAACTCTTGTGACTCGTGCCGGCTGTTGGCGGGAGCTTCTGGTAAGGTCTCGTTTCTGTCCAATTATTCTCTTATATTCTCTGTCCACCGCCCTGCTCTGTCCTAGCACCATGACTGTAACCACTATCGGGCTGACCCTGCATTATCCAAACTCAAACTCGAACTATATGTGTCTCTGCCAGGTGATCACTTTGAGTCTGGGACGGGGTACAATCCTGAGGGTAACCTCCCTGGGAACCCATTGGCTGACGGTCCTGTCAGGTCGGCTGCACCTACACACACAGCTTGGCACATTTGACTTCTCGTATTAACATTATTCAGATCATATAGAACGGTCATTATTGTTGCTAATAATGTTAATAATGTTACAATTGCCTAGTGCCATCACTGTTATTTTGTTGGATTTTCTTTGACATATACAATTGTCTTATTACTGACTGTTCTACTAAAATACAGTTATTATTATTTGTATTTGTTGTTGTTATTTTCAGTAATGTTTCTCCTGTTGTTACTAATAATATATCATTAATGTTATGTTGTGTTTAGTTAACATGTTATGGTGGTCAGCGATCATGCGTTGAGGATAATGATGTTTGTGATGATTTACTAATCACAGCTGGTTCGAATTAATTGTGTTTTGTAATAAACCCTGGTTAGTTAATTGTACACCAGCACTGTAGACGCTATAAATCATTTGTAGGGCTGTTTTCAACATGACACCGCTTCTTATATTGGCATAACCGTGCCCATAATAATGCCTCGTTCTGATGACTGATAGTATTTTCTCTCTCTCTCCGTCTGTCTTTTTCAATATGTGTATGTCTATGTATGAGAGAGAGAGAAAGAGAGAGAGAGAGAAAGAGAGAGAGAGAAAGAGAGAGAGAGAGACAGACAGACAGACAGACAGACGGACAGACAGACAGAGAGGAAGAGAGATTGCCAAAGTGGATCTAACTGTTTAAGGAAAAAAAGAAAAAAAAACTATAAAAAATCATCATATTTTTATGGCGTTGCACCCAAAACTTCATGGTCACCTTGCATTTTTCTAGCTAGTAAAATATTGTTGTTTTATTTTCATCGTTATCGATGTTTTGTCTGTTGGGGCAGCTGAGCAAGTCTTCTTATACGAGATCTAATGGGATCAAAGTACAGTGTATATTCTTTTATTTTTATTTCTGCTAACAACATTTTACTACCTGTCACTTCTTGCATTTCCTGCCTTAGAATTTGTCATCTTTGGACAATCATATAACAAAGAAGTGATGTTGTCACTCACCAAGTTTTGAAAAAAAGTAAAAATGTTACAGCATTTTAAAATGAAATAAAAACATATCCTTGATGTATGAGAAAAGAACATTTCCAATGTATTTCCATGACAAAACAGAATTCTTAAGGTGTATTGACAAGAAAAAAGCAGACTGTCCAATTTATATCCCTTTTTATGGAGATACAAATTCATTACATCTATTGACAATACAGCGAAATGTCTTGTATTTGTATTTGTATTTGTATTTTGTATAATTCTTTCATCCCGTTTGGGAAATTTGCCTTTGTGTCATTGCAGCCCAGTTACAACTGGAGCAGACATGTCGTCGCCACAGCGCAGCGCCGGTCGGCGGTTTTTGGGGGGGGGGGGCGGCGGGAAGAGATGGAGATGAGAGGGGAGGTGGAGGAGGGAATGGCTTTTATAAAAGAAGAAAATTCTTAATAAGACTACAAAATAAACCAAATCCGTAGTGTGCCAGTTATGAGAGAAGAGCCCAAGCCTAATTCTGCCATATAAGCAGACGGCATGACGCGCACAGTTTTGTCTACAACAATGCGTCATTTTTAGACTTAGCAGCATGAACGTCGATTTTCTCCAAAACTGTGTGTTGGATTTATTTCAATTTTTGCGTGGGCTCATGTTTCACCTCATGAAACTGATTTTTAATTTGTTCATCATGAAACTGTCGCTTGATTTTGAGTTCGATTTTTTGCTCTTTGTAAAAACGTAAAAGTGCACCGAATTACTAAAAAAAAAAAGCGATTCCTACAGCACCAACCTATGTGAAAATTTAAAAAGTGTTTGACATAATAAATGTGTACTTTAGTGCGCGGAGTATAATTTTGTTCGCTGAGTACTCACTAATCGTTCTCTCGTTCCAGATGAACACAAATTTTAGTGTTCCCCACATTTTAGTACTGTAGAAATGGCATTTTGATAAATCCAGCTTACTAATATATCTTACAAAGTGCTAGAAAGCAAACTGAAAATCAGACTAAATCTAACAAATAAAAAAAAAAATCAAACCATAATGTTCAGTGTGAAATATGAGCCCCTTGCAAAATTTCAGATAAATCCAATAGTTGGTTTTCAAGAAAATAGTTTCTGGTCGGGCTCATTAGAAAAAAAAGACGCACTGTTATACGTTACTTCCTTATATATTTTCCATTACAAAGACGAATTTTGAGATTTCAAACTCTTACTGTCTCACGTTTCATTACTCTAACTATTTCTACGGCTCTCTAACTGTGATAATGAACAAGCTTTATTATGTGAAATTTTACAGTTTTTTGTTTTTTCTGTTTTAGTCTGTAGAGATCTTTTTTTTTTTTTTGTTTGTTTTGGTAGTCTGTAGAGATCCTGTTTTTTTTGTTTGTTTGTTTTGGCAGTCTGTAGAGATTCTGTTTTTTTTTTGTTTGTTTTGGTAGTCTGTAGAGATCCTGTTTTTTTGTTTTGTTAGTTTTGGTAGTCTGTAGAGATTCTGTTGTTTTTTTTTTTGTTTGTTTTGGTAGTCTGTAGAGATCCTGTTTTTTTTTTTAATCAACATAAAAGAATTATTATAAAAAAATTATTAGTAATTAATTATGGATACAGTGTATATATATACTGTGGAGCTCTGCATTATTCTAATGAATTCAAGTGTAGAATTCACTCTCATATTTACATTTAAATTATTGTGGTATTTACCTGGCAACCATTGATTTGGGGTGTAAATTCTAATTTTTAATTGCAAGATCTATGAGGCAGTTTCTGTTTGTTAATATCGTTGGGTGATCATGGAGATAATCGTGACATAAATAAATGCATATTCTACTGATATGAAAACATCTGTCTCAAACACTTTTCTTTTTTTTATAAATATTATTCATTTATACATGGATATTATTATGTAGTATCTGTGATAATATTTTGTTTTTTTTTTAACAAAACATGCACTTGGTTTTCTGTTTGCGTTGTTTTTGTTTTCATTTGATGCAATGTGAACATTATGAAATGTTAAATAAACGAATTAATGCTTTCGCATCCGTCTGTCTGTCTGCCAGGATGTCTATCTGTTTGTCCGCCTGCCTGCCTGTCCACCTGTCCACCCATGTCCTCGTGTTTGTCTGCCTTGCTGCCTGCCTGGCTGTCTTCTTATCTTTTAAGAAATTGTCACATGGCGCCTTATAATTCACCAAGCTTCAAACTTCCTGAACACAAACAAGGTCCTGACACACTGCAAAGACAATAACTGAAAGACAAATAAACATTAGAAGAAGGGTTAACAATACATCTTGCGTGACGTTAGGATACATAATTAATATACAGTAATCGTCCTTTTAAAACTCTGGTTGGTCTCCGGAACGGATTGGCATAAGTGATACACAAATGAATTAATAATAGACAGTTTCAATACAGTAGTAACTCCTTCCTGACAGTAATAGGGTTAACAAGATGAGAAGATAAAAAAACCAAAAAGCTGTATGTAATGCAATACAATGGTACAAAGGCTCTAAGGGGAAGCTATACCTGAAAGACTGCAGAAATTTAATTATTATCGAATTATTTCCCTTGAAGTGACACCTCCCATACTTGGGTAGAATTTAGAAAAGCCGGGAGGGGGAGGGGAGTGTTGGGGGAGGAGCGGGGAAGTGGTAAGATAAAGGTGTGTTCAGTGACATATTATAGCGTGTGCTGTGGAAGATCCGGGGTCCTGCCATTATGAATGTTTTATGGCCTCACAGTTATGACACTTAAACATAAAGAAATGGGATCATTAATTTGTTCGTACAGATATGAAAAAAAAAATAGAAAAAAATATCCAGGTTCCACCAGGTGGTGAAATGTCTTATTCTTACACCCAGTGTAAAAATGTGGGTCATAATCCTTGTTGGACTTCACAGCAGGTTCTCAAAGTTTAAAGTCAAAGACAATGCAAAAGTACATCATTATTTGTGAGTGTGCATGAGAAAACCCACAATAAGTCGACAGAGCTGATTTTGAGAAAAACGGCTTTGAAGTGAAAATATGGGTCTGAGACAAACTTCCAACTTGGCTGTTGTTTAGGGGACCGTGGCATGTTACAGGGTAAACTGTAGACTAGCAGTGAGCACTACTCCCTACGATCTCTATAACAGCTTTGTAATTAGACTACGGTCTCCTAACAAGATCCAAAAAACTTCGACTTGGCTGCTTCTAGGGGACCGTGGCATGTTACAGGGTAAACTGTAGATTGGCAGTGAACACTACTCACTATGATCTCTATAACGGCTTAGTTATTAGACTACGGTCTCCTAACAGCAATCACTCCAATATTACTTGGTCAATTAGCTATTGCCACTTATAGGATTAAATGCCGTTTTTTCAAAATCTTGTTTTAGGGGGGTCATTGTCTTCAATTTATCAGAAATGTCTTGACTTTTATTATATGTACAGAACTCAAAATGTCATGTTGCCGACTTATGCCGGGTTTTCTCATGCACACTCACATTTTCCTACAGGTAACTAGACATTAGAGTTTGAGTTTGAGTTTGGAGAAAATGACAATCACCCGCCCCGAAGAGGAAGAAACGGACGACAAGGGGGCTATATCGGGGTGTCGGTGGGCGGAAACTATGAATGGAGGACGATTTGGCGGCAAATACATGGCAGTCACAGGATCTGTAATTAGGTTTTATGAACAAAGGAGGTCTTTTTTTTAAAAGTGCATTTGATAAGAAGGCTTTCTGTTTCTAATTAATAATCATTACGCCTAGTGTTATTTATAATAATAATAATAATAATGAATAGAATTTCTATAGCACATTTCTAATAAAATTATTACTCAATGCGCTGTACATTGCATCAATGATTCATGCATACACTTTCCAAATCTCATACTAAAACACGCACTCTCATCCATACATACTTTCAGTTTCACACACATAGACGCTCTTAGCCATATAACACTAGCTTATATAATCAATTATAACATCAACGTACAGAATAGAATTTTGAAAATTTAGCAGTTTCGGAGGAAAAGGTGATGTTTTTACGCTTTTCTTAAAGCTTTGAAGATTCGGCGATTCACGAATGTTCAAGGGTATCTGGTTCCAGACAAAAGGTCCTAAATAGTTGAAGGATCTATGGAAGTTGAAGGATCTATTTATAAATAAAGCTTTCAGAAACCGAACATAATAATGTGTGTTTAGTCTACCGTCTTATGAGATGTGTCTATTGGGTTGAGTATGGATTTTTTTAATTGGGGGGGGGGGGGCGATGAAAGAACATTTGGGGCTTAAGGGGGGGGGGTGTCGATTGCCTGAAGAAGGTTGAGAATCACTGCATTAAAGTATATACGTATTGAACACTGATGGAAGCCTCTTGACTGCCGGCCTGTGATGTGCCTCTAGAGCACGAAACTGCCGAAGAGCATCCAGGGAGGAAGGGCCGGGACTCCCATGAAGTGCACGTACACTTTTCAGTTACAGTAATAAAATTCCTTTTCTTGAGCAAATTAAGTTCTTGGATCGTAGAAATATCGTGTTTCTAATGAAACAATTAAACACTCCATGAAAATTGTCATTTAAAATTTTAGAAAATCAAGACTTTTTCCCTGACATTCACCATTCTGATGGCCGTGCGTCCAAATTGAGTGTATGTACATTATAGGCGGCCCCTTTTAGAGTGGCGTAGGTGAAACATGTCAGCAAACGTCATCATTTTGACATGATCTTGTGATCTGTGTTATAGCCTCTCTCTCACTATCTCTCTCTCTGTCTGTCTGTCTCTCTCTCATCTCTCCCCCACCCAACTCCCACCCTTGTACCTACAGACATTAGGGCTGTTATTAAAGTGTGGTTAAAAAGATGTTAAACGTTTAAGAAACACGGCGGACGCTGGTTTGGGGATGAGATTGCAGGTTTCCAAAAGTTTGGATTTGTAACGTTTTTGTTAAATTTAAGTTTCACACAATGAAAGAAGTCACAAGTCACGGACAGTGATAAAAAAAAAATACAGTAATGGGAGTATTTCATTGTGGTGGAACTTGGCCACTTTTTATTTGCTCAACGCCCAGCCTGAATAACAGTTTCAAAAATGATAAAAATTAATTTTCTCAGGTGTCAAATAATCTGAGTTGGCCGTTGCATCAATCTACTATGTGTGTTAAACTTTCATGCAGGTTTTTGAAACTATTGTTCTGACGGTTAAATACATTGACCTTTTTTTGTCTCCCTTCTTTTTTTTTTTTTTCGCCTATTTTGTATATTTCTTTAATCCTATTGAAATTTGCCATAGCGTCATTGCAGCCCAGTTACAACTGGAGCAGACATGTCCGTTGTTAGGATATAACATTAGGAACCTAATACTAGGAACTATCTGTTTAGAACCATCTGTTTCTACCTAAACAAAAAAGAAAATGAATTACAGGTGTTTTACAATATCAAAAAAGAGACAAGCTGACTCCAAATTACACCCACATTCAATATCGAATAACAAAACAAGAACAGCTGATGGTAAACACTTTTATTTATGGAAAAATAGAAAAAATTGTCTTATGATTGACAGGATTCGGTACTGGCACTGAGAGGGTATCAAGCAACATTATTTGAATGCTGCTGTTTGCATGAAGGTTGAAACACTTGAAAATAGCATACTGCTCATAAAATAAAACTTCTGTGGCCATTAAATTTATAAAGTACGCACGCTTGATTTTTGGTGAATTTTGACCCCCCCCCCCCCGGCCCCATGTTCGCTTTTCATACGTGTGGCAGACACGCGGACACTTCCACAGACAGACAGGATAGTCACGTAGGTGAACAGACAGACAAAACATACTAACAAACACACAGACAGACAATACTAAAACATGAGAACCGCTGCACTGGCTGTGTTCAACTTACGCCGCAGAGACATGGGAAACGCAATCAAGCACAACGTACGCCGCTCAGAACTTGTCGCCGTTATACTTTTACTGTCAAGTGCCATTCATGTCCTCAAAGTCAGTTCAAAAATGTCTTCAACATCCAGTTACAAACACTCTCGTTTAGTGCAGTGCAAGGCGGGTGATTTAGATATTCATCAACAGAACAGGATCGATTACAAAAAAAAAAAAGTGAATTAAGACGTCGGATCTGAAACTGTTTGGATGTCCACGAGACTGGCATAGCTTGGAGAGGTCAAGTTCGATATTTTAATTCGAGCTAAACATGGAAACTACGAACAGGACATAAACAAAGAACAGTTTTTTAATAGTTCAGTTATACAATACACTATGAAATTAAGCTATCTATGAAACGGCTGTTGTTACTTGTTCGTACGTACCTCAAGCGGTTTGCGCGAGGAGCGCTTACCTACTCATACATATATTGATGACGTCATTCTAAGCAAGGGGGAGCCGTTGAACAACAGGAAGGCGGAGATAAACAGTAGTATACTAGTAAATAGAATATCACTGGTGTTTTTGTGAATGGGATAGAGAGAATCAGCGGGAATATATACTAGGGGAGATGGTGGATATTGAGATGGAAAGATAATGGGCCATTGATGAAGATTAACACCCCGGTTTCGATTTAGGGGTGAGAACTTATTCGTCTACGTCATTTAGCCGTTAATTTGACAACCAATCAAGGCAGGCGTATTGATAGCAATTGGGTGGTTGGGAAAGAAGCTGACGGGGGACTGCATTCTAAGCAGATCATTCGACTACGATGGAGTCAGTGCAGATTCCACTTCAGCGAATCATTTAGTACTTACCAAAGTACAACATGTCAAGATGTGGATCTAGTCACTGAGATATCCATATGGCTGATTTGAAATTGAACAACGCTATTGTCCACTGTTCCCTGGCCTAGCGCCAGGGCAAATCGTGAGTAATTTATCTCTTGATGACATTGACAATGAATGGGGCGAAGAGCATGACATTTATCCATTAGGAAAGTCTTGATGAATCTACCAGGAATGATTGCCGGAGAATGCAAGATGCAAAGTCAAACTGTCACCTAGAGCTGCCACTAGTATTAATGTATGAAATATATAACTGTGATTGAATTGTCTGGGTGAGCGGGGAGTTGCCAGCCCATCCTAGAGTTATATTTAACTGTGCCGACGTCACCTGACGGGCCAGACCTATAAGTCTAAATATCTGAGATAACCTTATGACACTTATGTCTCCAGAGACTATATTAGTATAATAATTGCCGTACAGTAAGCTGTCCAGATCTTAGATATATAACTTATTAGTTAGATAATTAGCGAGAACAGAAGTCCATGATATTATAGGAAACCTAGAGCTAGACTTGTAATGAAGTATTATTGATTATGGATTTGATGCTGCTAATATTTATCCTTACTACATAAATAGATCTAGTCGAAATTGTTAGTGTACTTAACTTAATTAAAATGTGGCCTTGCAGGCCTGATTGTTGAATTCATTCACTTTGTTCTTTAGTATTTGACATGGTCTGGAAGTTAAGATTTTAAATTCAATATTAAAAATATGCAGTCGAACAAACACACCAACACAACATTATAATACCATCTATAACATCTGGGTGGGATTATAACAGTAGGGGCGAGGGGCGAGGGGGGAGAGGGGATAGAGGGAGAGGGGGTAGGGGTAGGAGAGAGTGGGAAGGACGGGGAAGGGGAGAGGGGGATAGGGGGAGAAGGAAAGACTGAAGGTGGAGAAGGAAAGACTGAAGGTGGAGAAGGAAAGACTGAAGGTGGAGAAGGAAAGACTGAAGGGGGAGAAGGAAAGACTGAAGGGGGAGAAGGAAAGACTGAAGGTGGAGAAGGAAAGACTGAAGGTGGAGAAGGAAAGACTGAAAGGGGAGAAGGAAAGACTGAAGGTGGAGAAGGAAAGACTGAAGGTGGAGAAGGAAAGACTGAAGGGGGAGAAGGAAAGACTGAAGGTGGAGAAGGAAAGACTGAAGGTGGAGAAGGAAATACTGAAAGGTGGAGAAGGAAAGACTGAAGGTGGAGAAGGAAAGACTGAAGGTGGAGAAGGAAAGACTGAAGGGGGAGAAGGAAAGACTGAAGGGGGAGAAGGAAAGACTGAAGGGGGAGAAGGAAAGATTGAAGGGGGAGAAGGAAAGACTGAAGGGGGAGAAGGAAAGACTGAAGGTGGAGAAGGAAAGACTGAAGGGGGAGAAGGAAAGACTGAAAGGTGGAGAAGGAAAGACTGAAGGTGGAGGAAAGACTGAAAGGTGGAGAAGGAAAGACTGAAGGTGGAGAAGGAAAGACTGAAGGTGGAGAAGGAAAGACTGAAGGGGGAGAAGGAAAGACTGAAGGGGGAGAAGGAAAGACTGAAGGTGGAGAAGGAAAGACTGAAGGGGGAGAAGGAAAGACTGAAGGGGGAGAAGGAAAGACTGAAGGTGGAGAAGGAAAGACTGAAGGGGGAGAAGGAAAGACTGAAGGGGGAGAAGGAAAGACTGAAGGTGGAGAAGGAAAGACTGAAGGTGGAGAAGGAAAGGCTGATGGTGGAGAAGGAAAGACTGAAGGTGGAGAAGGAAAGACTGAAGGTGGAGAAGGAAAGACTGAAGGTGGAGAAGGAAAGACTGAAAGGTGGAGAAGGAAAGACTGAAGGGGGAGAAGGAAAGACTGAAGGTGGAGAAGGAAAGACTGAAAGGGGAGAAGGAAAGACTGAAGGTGGAGAAGGAAAGACTGAAGGTGGAGAAGGAAAGACTGAAGGTGGAGAAGGAAAGACTGAAGGTGGAGAAGGAAAGACTAAAGGTGGAGAAGGAAAGACTGAAGGGGGAGAAGGAAAGACTGAAAGGGGAGAAGGAAAGACTGAAGGTGGAGAAGGAAAGACTGAAGGTGGAGAAGGAAAGACTGAAGGTGGAGAAGGAAAGACTGAAGGTGGAGAAGGAAAGACTAAAGGTGGAGAAGGAAAGACTGAAGGGGGAGAAGGAAAGACTGAAGGGGGAGAAGGAAAGACTGAAGGGGGAGAAGGAAAGACTGAAGGTGGAGAAGGAAAGACTGAAGGGGGAGAAGGAAAGACTGAAGGGGGAGAAGGAAAGACTGAAGGGGGAGAATGAAGGGGGAGAAGGAAAGACTGAAGGGGGAGAAGGAAAGACTGAAGGTGGAGAAGGAAAGACTGAAGGTCGAGAAGGAAAGACTGAAGGGGGAGAAGGAAAGACTGAAGGTGGAGAAGGAAAGACTGAAGGGGGAGAAGGAAAGACTGAACGGGAAGAAGGAAAGACTGAAGGGGGAGAAGGAAAGACTGAAGGTGGAGAAGGAAAGACTGAAGGTGGAGAAGGAAAGACTGACGGGGGAGAAGGAAAGACTGAAGGGGGAGAAGGAAAGACTGAAGGTGGAGAAGGAAAGACTGAAGGTGGAGAAGGAAAGGCTGATGGTGGAGAAGGAAAGACTGAAGGTGGAGAAGGAAAGACTGAAGGTGGAGAAGGAAAGACTGAAGGTGGAGAAGGAAAGACTGAAGGTGGAGAAGGAAAGTCTGAAAGGGGAGAAGGAAAGACTGAAGGGGGAGAAGGAAAGACTGAAGGGGGAGAAGGAAAGACTGAAGGGGGAGAAGGAAAGACTGAAGGGGGAGAAGGAAAGACTGAAGGGGGAGAAGGAAAGACTGAAGAGGGAGAAGGAAAGACTGAAGGTGGAGAGGGAAAGACTGAAGGGGGAGAAGGAAAGACTGAAGGTGGAGAAGGAAAGACTGAAGGGGGAGAAGGAAAGACTGAAGGGGGAGAAGGAAAGACTGAAGGGGGAGAAGGAAAGACTGAAGGTGGAGAAGGAAAGACTGAAGGGGGAGAAGGAAAGACTGAAGGTGGAGAAGGAAAGACTGAAGGTGGAGAAGGAAAGACTGAAGGTGGAGAAGGAAAGACTGAAGGTGGAGAAGGAAAGACTGAAGGTGGAGAAGGAAAGACTGAAGGTGGAGAAGGAAAGACTGAAGGTGGAGAAGGAAAGACTGAAGGTGGAGAAGGAAAGACTGAAGGTGGAGAAGGAAAGACTGAAGGGGGAGAAGGAAAGACTGAAAGGTGGAGAAGGAAAGACTGAAGGTGGAGGAAAGACTGAAAGGTGGAGAAGGAAAGACTGAAGGTGGAGAAGGAAAGACTGAAGGTGGAGAAGGAAAGACTGAAGGGGGAGAAGGAAAGACTGAAGAGGGAGAAGGAAAGACTGAAGGTGGAGAAGGAAAGACTGAAGGGGGAGAAGGAAAGACTGAAGGGGGAGAAGGAAAGACTGAAGGTGGAGAAGGAAAGACTGAAGGGGGAGAAGGAAAGACTGAAGGGGGAGAAGGAAAGACTGAAGGTGGAGAAGGAAAGACTGAAGGTGGAGAAGGAAAGGCTGATGGTGGAGAAGGAAAGACTGAAGGTGGAGAAGGAAAGACTGAAGGTGGAGAAGGAAAGACTGAAGGTGGAGAAGGAAAGACTGAAAGGTGGAGAAGGAAAGACTGAAGGTGGAGAAGGAAAGACTGAAGGTGGAGAAGGAAAGACTGAAAGGGGAGAAGGAAAGACTGAAGGTGGAGAAGGAAAGACTGAAGGTGGAGAAGGAAAGACTGAAGGTGGAGAAGGAAAGACTGAAGGTGGAGAAGGAAAGACTGAAGGTGGAGAAGGAAAGACTGAAGGTGGAGAAGGAAAGACTAAAGGTGGAGAAGGAAAGACTGAAGGGGGAGAAGGAAAGACTGAAGGGGGAGAAGGAAAGACTGAAGGGGGAGAAGGAAAGACTGAAGGTGGAGAAGGAAAGACTGAAGGGGGAGAAGGAAAGACTGAAGGGGGAGAAGGAAAGACTGAAGGGGGAGAATGAAGGGGGAGAAGGAAAGACTGAAGGGGGAGAAGGAAAGACTGAAGGTGGAGAAGGAAAGACTGAAGGTCGAGAAGGAAAGACTGAAGGGGGAGAAGGAAAGACTGAAGGTGGAGAAGGAAAGACTGAAGGGGGAGAAGGAAAGACTGAACGGGAAGAAGGAAAGACTGAAGGGGGAGAAGGAAAGACTGAAGGTGGAGAAGGAAAGACTGAAGGTGGAGAAGGAAAGACTGACGGGGGAGAAGGAAAGACTGAAGGGGGAGAAGGAAAGACTGAAGGTGGAGAAGGAAAGACTGAAGGTGGAGAAGGAAAGGCTGATGGTGGAGAAGGAAAGACTGAAGGTGGAGAAGGAAAGACTGAAGGTGGAGAAGGAAAGACTGAAGGTGGAGAAGGAAAGACTGAAGGTGGAGAAGGAAAGTCTGAAAGGGGAGAAGGAAAGACTGAAGGGGGAGAAGGAAAGACTGAAGGGGGAGAAGGAAAGACTGAAGGGGGAGAAGGAAAGACTGAAGGGGGAGAAGGAAAGACTGAAGGGGGAGAAGGAAAGACTGAAGAGGGAGAAGGAAAGACTGAAGGTGGAGAGGGAAAGACTGAAGGGGGAGAAGGAAAGACTGAAGGTGGAGAAGGAAAGACTGAAGGGGGAGAAGGAAAGACTGAAGGGGGAGAAGGAAAGACTGAAGGGGGAGAAGGAAAGACTGAAGGTGGAGAAGGAAAGACTGAAGGGGGAGAAGGAAAGACTGAAGGTGGAGAAGGAAAGACTGAAGGTGGAGAAGGAAAGATTGAAGGTGGAGAAGGAAAGACTGAAGGTGGAGAAGGAAAGACTGAAGGTGGAGAAGGAAAGACTGAAGGTGGAGAAGGAAAGACTGAAGGTGGAGAAGGAAAGACTGAAGGTGGAGAAGGAAAGACTGAAGGTGGAGAAGGAAAGACTGAAGGTGGAGAAGGAAAGACTGAAGGTGGAGAAGGAAAGACTGAAATTGGAGAAGGAAAGACTGAAGGGGGAGAAGGAAAGACTGAAGGGGGAGAAGGAAAGACTGAAGGGGGAGAAGGAAAGACTGAAGGGGAGAAGGAAAGACTGAAGGTGGAGAAGGAAAGACTGAAGGTGGAGAAGGAAAGACTGAAGGTGGAGAAGGAAAGACTGAAGGTGGAGAAGGAAAGACTGAAGGGGGAGAAGGAAAGACTGAAGGGGGAGAAGGAAAGACTGAAGGTGGAGAAGGAAAGACTGAAGGTGGAGAAGGAAAGACTGAAAGGGGAGAAGGAAAGACTGAAGGTGGAGAAGGAAAGACTGAAGGTGGAGAAGGAAAGACTGAAGGGGGAGAAGGAAAGACTGAAGGTGGAGAAGGAAAGACTGAAGGTGGAGAAGGAAATACTGAAAGGTGGAGAAGGAAAGACTGAAGGTGGAGAAGGAAAGACTGAAGGTGGAGAAGGAAAGACTGAAGGGGGAGAAGGAAAGACTGAAGGGGGAGAAGGAAAGACTGAAGGGGGAGAAGGAAAGATTGAAGGGGGAGAAGGAAAGACTGAAGGGGGAGAAGGAAAGACTGAAGGTGGAGAAGGAAAGACTGAAGGGGGAGAAGGAAAGACTGAAAGGTGGAGAAGGAAAGACTGAAGGTGGAGGAAAGACTGAAAGGTGGAGAAGGAAAGACTGAAGGTGGAGAAGGAAAGACTGAAGGTGGAGAAGGAAAGACTGAAGGGGGAGAAGGAAAGACTGAAGGGGGAGAAGGAAAGACTGAAGGTGGAGAAGGAAAGACTGAAGGGGGAGAAGGAAAGACTGAAGGGGGAGAAGGAAAGACTGAAGGTGGAGAAGGAAAGACTGAAGGGGGAGAAGGAAAGACTGAAGGGGGAGAAGGAAAGACTGAAGGTGGAGAAGGAAAGACTGAAGGTGGAGAAGGAAAGGCTGATGGTGGAGAAGGAAAGACTGAAGGTGGAGAAGGAAAGACTGAAGGTGGAGAAGGAAAGACTGAAGGTGGAGAAGGAAAGACTGAAAGGTGGAGAAGGAAAGACTGAAGGGGGAGAAGGAAAGACTGAAGGTGGAGAAGGAAAGACTGAAAGGGGAGAAGGAAAGACTGAAGGTGGAGAAGGAAAGACTGAAGGTGGAGAAGGAAAGACTGAAGGTGGAGAAGGAAAGACTGAAGGTGGAGAAGGAAAGACTAAAGGTGGAGAAGGAAAGACTGAAGGGGGAGAAGGAAAGACTGAAAGGGGAGAAGGAAAGACTGAAGGTGGAGAAGGAAAGACTGAAGGTGGAGAAGGAAAGACTGAAGGTGGAGAAGGAAAGACTGAAGGTGGAGAAGGAAAGACTAAAGGTGGAGAAGGAAAGACTGAAGGGGGAGAAGGAAAGACTGAAGGGGGAGAAGGAAAGACTGAAGGGGGAGAAGGAAAGACTGAAGGTGGAGAAGGAAAGACTGAAGGGGGAGAAGGAAAGACTGAAGGGGGAGAAGGAAAGACTGAAGGGGGAGAATGAAGGGGGAGAAGGAAAGACTGAAGGGGGAGAAGGAAAGACTGAAGGTGGAGAAGGAAAGACTGAAGGTCGAGAAGGAAAGACTGAAGGGGGAGAAGGAAAGACTGAAGGTGGAGAAGGAAAGACTGAAGGGGGAGAAGGAAAGACTGAACGGGAAGAAGGAAAGACTGAAGGGGGAGAAGGAAAGACTGAAGGTGGAGAAGGAAAGACTGAAGGTGGAGAAGGAAAGACTGACGGGGGAGAAGGAAAGACTGAAGGGGGAGAAGGAAAGACTGAAGGTGGAGAAGGAAAGACTGAAGGTGGAGAAGGAAAGGCTGATGGTGGAGAAGGAAAGACTGAAGGTGGAGAAGGAAAGACTGAAGGTGGAGAAGGAAAGACTGAAGGTGGAGAAGGAAAGACTGAAGGTGGAGAAGGAAAGTCTGAAAGGGGAGAAGGAAAGACTGAAGGGGGAGAAGGAAAGACTGAAGGGGGAGAAGGAAAGACTGAAGGGGGAGAAGGAAAGACTGAAGGGGGAGAAGGAAAGACTGAAGGGGGAGAAGGAAAGACTGAAGAGGGAGAAGGAAAGACTGAAGGTGGAGAGGGAAAGACTGAAGGGGGAGAAGGAAAGACTGAAGGTGGAGAAGGAAAGACTGAAGGGGGAGAAGGAAAGACTGAAGGGGGAGAAGGAAAGACTGAAGGGGGAGAAGGAAAGACTGAAGGTGGAGAAGGAAAGACTGAAGGGGGAGAAGGAAAGACTGAAGGTGGAGAAGGAAAGACTGAAGGTGGAGAAGGAAAGACTGAAGGTGGAGAAGGAAAGACTGAAGGTGGAGAAGGAAAGACTGAAGGTGGAGAAGGAAAGACTGAAGGTGGAGAAGGAAAGACTGAAGGTGGAGAAGGAAAGACTGAAGGTGGAGAAGGAAAGACTGAAGGTGGAGAAGGAAAGACTGAAGGGGGAGAAGGAAAGACTGAAAGGTGGAGAAGGAAAGACTGAAGGTGGAGGAAAGACTGAAAGGTGGAGAAGGAAAGACTGAAGGTGGAGAAGGAAAGACTGAAGGTGGAGAAGGAAAGACTGAAGGGGGAGAAGGAAAGACTGAAGGGGGAGAAGGAAAGACTGAAGGTGGAGAAGGAAAGACTGAAGGGGGAGAAGGAAAGACTGAAGGGGGAGAAGGAAAGACTGAAGGTGGAGAAGGAAAGACTGAAGGGGGAGAAGGAAAGACTGAAGGGGGAGAAGGAAAGACTGAAGGTGGAGAAGGAAAGACTGAAGGTGGAGAAGGAAAGGCTGATGGTGGAGAAGGAAAGACTGAAGGTGGAGAAGGAAAGACTGAAGGTGGAGAAGGAAAGACTGAAGGTGGAGAAGGAAAGACTGAAAGGTGGAGAAGGAAAGACTGAAGGGGGAGAAGGAAAGACTGAAGGTGGAGAAGGAAAGACTGAAAGGGGAGAAGGAAAGACTGAAGGTGGAGAAGGAAAGACTGAAGGTGGAGAAGGAAAGACTGAAGGTGGAGAAGGAAAGACTGAAGGTGGAGAAGGAAAGACTAAAGGTGGAGAAGGAAAGACTGAAGGGGGAGAAGGAAAGACTGAAGGGGGAGAAGGAAAGACTGAAGGGGGAGAAGGAAAGACTGAAGGTGGAGAAGGAAAGACTGAAGGGGGAGAAGGAAAGACTGAAGGGGGAGAAGGAAAGACTGAAGGGGGAGAATGAAGGGGGAGAAGGAAAGACTGAAGGGGGAGAAGGAAAGACTGAAGGTGGAGAAGGAAAGACTGAAGGTCGAGAAGGAAAGACTGAAGGGGGAGAAGGAAAGACTGAAGGTGGAGAAGGAAAGACTGAAGGGGGAGAAGGAAAGACTGAACGGGAAGAAGGAAAGACTGAAGGGGGAGAAGGAAAGACTGAAGGTGGAGAAGGAAAGACTGAAGGTGGAGAAGGAAAGACTGACGGGGGAGAAGGAAAGACTGAAGGGGGAGAAGGAAAGACTGAAGGTGGAGAAGGAAAGACTGAAGGTGGAGAAGGAAAGGCTGATGGTGGAGAAGGAAAGACTGAAGGTGGAGAAGGAAAGACTGAAGGTGGAGAAGGAAAGACTGAAGGTGGAGAAGGAAAGACTGAAGGTGGAGAAGGAAAGTCTGAAAGGGGAGAAGGAAAGACTGAAGGGGGAGAAGGAAAGACTGAAGGGGGAGAAGGAAAGACTGAAGGGGGAGAAGGAAAGACTGAAGGGGGAGAAGGAAAGACTGAAGGGGGAGAAGGAAAGACTGAAGAGGGAGAAGGAAAGACTGAAGGTGGAGAGGGAAAGACTGAAGGGGGAGAAGGAAAGACTGAAGGTGGAGAAGGAAAGACTGAAGGGGGAGAAGGAAAGACTGAAGGGGGAGAAGGAAAGACTGAAGGGGGAGAAGGAAAGACTGAAGGTGGAGAAGGAAAGACTGAAGGGGGAGAAGGAAAGACTGAAGGTGGAGAAGGAAAGACTGAAGGTGTAGAAGGAAAGATTGAAGGTGGAGAAGGAAAGACTGAAGGTGGAGAAGGAAAGACTGAAGGTGGAGAAGGAAAGACTGAAGGTGGAGAAGGAAAGACTGAAGGTGGAGAAGGAAAGACTGAAGGTGGAGAAGGAAAGACTGAAGGTGGAGAAGGAAAGACTGAAGGTGGAGAAGGAAAGACTGAAGGTGGAGAAGGAAAGACTGAAATTGGAGAAGGAAAGACTGAAGGGGGAGAAGGAAAGACTGAAGGGGGAGAAGGAAAGACTGAAGGGGGAGAAGGAAAGACTGAAGGGGAGAAGGAAAGACTGAAGGTGGAGAAGGAAAGACTGAAGGTGGAGAAGGAAAGACTGAAGGTGTAGAAGGAAAGACTGAAGGTGGAGAAGGAGAGACTGAAGGTGGAGAAGGAAAGACTGAAGGTGGAGAAGGAAAGACTGAAGGGGGAGAAGGAAAGACTGAAGGTGGAGAAGGAAAGACTGAAGGGGGAGAAGGAAAGACTGAAGGTGGAGAAGGAAAGACTGAAGGTGGAGAAGGAAAGACTGAAGGTGGAGAAGGAAAGACTGAAGGGGGAGAAGGAAAGACTGAAGGGGGAGAAGGAAAGACTGAAGGTGGAGAAGGAAAGACTGAAGGTGTAGAAGGAAAGACTGAAAGGTGGAGAAGGAAAGACTGAAGGGGGAGAAGGAAAGACTGAAGGGGGAGAAGGAAAGACTGAAGGGGGAGAAGGAAAGACTGAAGGTGGAGAAGGAAAGACTGAAGGGGAAGAAGGAAAGACTGAAGGGGAAGAAGGAAAGACTGGAGGTGGAGAAGGAAAGACTGAAGGTGGAGAAGGAAAGACTGAAGGTGGAAAAGGAAAGACTGAAGGTGGAGAAGGAAAGACTGAAGGTGGAGAAGGAAAGACTGAAGGTGGAGAAGGAACGACTGAAGGTGGAGAAGGAAAGACTGAAGGTGGAGAAGGAAAGACTGAAGGTGGAGAAGGAAAGACTGAAGGTGGAGAAGGAAGGGGAGAGAAGGGGAGATTGGAGGAAAGAGCGCGCGTGAGAGGAGACATCGTACGAGAGAGAAAGCGAGAGGGCTAGAGAGAGAGAGAGAGAGAGAGCAAGGGAGAGGGCTAGTGATAGAGAGAGCGAATATTTTTTATTCAGTATTGTATTTCTGACAAGCAGGCAGTAAGATGACAGACAGACAGACAGACAGACAGACACACATATACACACACACACACATGCACACACAGAGTTTAAACATGACCACATGTTAAAAATAGCATGGAACAGAAAGAGAATTTGGAAAGAGAAATTACTTAAATTAATGATTAGGGAGAATGAAACTATTGAAAGTGAAAGAAACAGATGAACGAAAGAGCAAATGAATAAAGAGATGAATATTGTACTCAAATCAGCGTGTTATTGTAAGTCATAAAGTATTCATTCAATCCGACTACAAATATCGCATCGGCCCTCCTGTAGAGTGATATCATTTGGCCTATCTCTTCTATGTCTGTCTGATCTGTCACACAGGGACAAAAGCGCTGTGACGTCAAGGAACATCGATGCCCGTACATTAAAGAAACACGACTATGCTGTAGACATAGTTATGGGCTATACAAAGAAGTAAAAGGCCCAGGCGTACATGGTCG
>OZ007579.1:47939770-48027270 GCA_963931925.1 Onchidella celtica
TTGGGGGCACCCTACACCCGTATTTGTTCACCGCTTGCCTTTCGCTGTTTTTGTCCGTCAGAGACGACTGGTGCTATGAATTGTAGATACTGAATGCACTGAAAAGGCGACGGTTTTACCTCTGAAGAGAGGAGATATACACAGCATTCATTCAGCACTCTCGGCTAATGGCGGGTACTTAACATTCACACCTCGGTAGAAGGCACAACAGCTCTATTGGTTTATACGTAAGTGTGTTTTCGTTGCTGTCAGTGGATGACACGATTTAGTTCTGAGATTGAAATATTTTAACGAATTTTTTTGTGAACTGTGTCTAAAATCTGAGTTTCTGAGGATATTTTTGAGTAAGTAAGATGTTGATCGATCGTGTCATCTTTCTGATATAAATGTTCAAATTATAAAAACAAAATAATACCCAAAAAAAAATATAATTCACAGTCTCAAATTAGGTTTTGTCAAATATGTAATAATGATATATTCTCATATCATTTATTATATTTTTAATCCGTATATTTACAAAATTGATACACACTGTTTAATTATTTCCTGCCAACATAATGTGTTTTAAAAACTATTTTTTGCCCACTTCAGTGTTGTGAAATGTTGGATACGATGAATAATGTGTTAGAATACCATGTCTAAGAAACAGAATGATAGCTGCATGCACCATTACATTAACAAGTACCTGTAAGTTATTAAATAAGTAAGTATATAAATTAATAAGTAATAAAATATCCCATAAAATACTCAAGCATGAGTTCCTAAAATCCTACTTACATCAACGTATGTTTCGCAGTATATTCTCATACATGGTTATAGTAAATTTGATAACAGCTAATTTTGTCAGACGAGCAGTGTGTAGTAAATGAGTATTAACCGTGCTGTAATTTCACCTACACTGTTACAAGGACAATTGTCTATTAACCAGATTAGGGATGTGCCTTAAAAGCCCCGTCTTCCCCGTACTATTTATACCCTCGCCATGCCTTCCCACTGGTTTGTTGACACTCCAGAGAAATAGACAGTCCTGTGCTTCCTCACTCTGTTGTGCTCGCTTTGCTTATCAAGGCACTTTACAGAACAAATACAACAATGATCTCCGTAGTCCAGCTCAAACTAATTAGCCAACCATTTCTTTCCAAGTTGAGCAAACTGTACGCTGTACTGACCCAAACTGCACGCTGTACTGACCGACACTCGCTAGAGCAGGGTAGTCTAGCCACGGTCAAAATGAGGCTGCAAAGAAATAATTCAGAAATGGACATCAAATCGCGTTTTCACTTTTCCTCAGTCCTTGCTTCTACCAAAGATAATAGAAACAATAAGATGAGACAGCTAGCACTTTTAGCGTGCATATATTTCGCACCTCCACCTAGGGGCGAATGCGCGGAAGTAATGAACAATGCAGTTTGAATTTTGTTCACTGTTCAGCTAATGCCTTGATTGGCGTCACTGATTTTGTAATTTTAACTTCAATCGCTGTGGGAAAACTCTGGCTGTTTTTTCTTCTTTTTTTTTAAAGTCGCTGTAGCACTGTAAAAAATCATTATCATTAATTTATCATTACATCAAGCATTTTGAGAGCGCAAAATTTGTGCACGATTTTTTTTAGAGGTGCGAAGAAGGGAGCGTCTCATCTTATTGTTTCTAGTATCTTTGCATGGACCCAACAGATTTTTTGTTTTTTGTTTTTTTTTAAATTAAAATTTTGTCAAAAGTTTCTTCGGAGAAGGCGTAACTTGCCCTGTTTTGAACAAAAGCCGGAGATTCAGAATTATATCTCTAGCTCGGGCCAATAAACTTTAGCTGTAAAATGTCAGGATTAAATGGGTATGATTAACGAGTCTTTTAAAAACCTAACAAAACAACAACAACAAATTAGCCCTGCCTCCTCCTCCTCCTCCTTCCTCCCACCCCCTTAAAAAAACAAAAAGAAAACAGGCTTGGTTGAGACGGATATATAAGTCTTCGGGTTGAGGCTGGTATAGGGCATTCCGGGTGGACATGTCTGGTCTAGAGCGTCTTCATGTCTTTGAATCAGAGCCACAGATGCACTGTCATATCACATGGCTGTCTCGGACCAATACATTTGAGCTGTTCAGATGTTATTATGTCAGGATTGGCTGTGTAGGACAACCAGCGTCTTTTTAAAAAATGTGTAAAATAAAAAGAAAAAGATTTTTTCAGAAAAAAACAACAACTGAAACTGAAGGGCTTTGCTAAGTCTTGGGGCGGGCGGGGGGGGGGGGGGAGGTTCTGGGGTGGACAAGTCTGCTCTAGAGTATCATGGGGTCTCTAAACCTGTTAATTGATCGGCCTGTCGACCGTACCTCATACCGTCCCACACCATAACCAGACGCATCCTTTCTAACCCAGTAGTTTAAAGAAAAAACAACAAACAAACATCAAACAAAACAAAAGGAGGCATTAGCCTATGTGCAGCTGTTGAAAGTTAAGGCATTGTGCGTCTTTCTGTTTGGTGAGCAGACTCATAATTCGAGGACACAATAAGTGTGAGCCTTAAATGGGAGAGAATGACATTAAAAGCCATAATACTCTTGAGTCAGTTCTGTTTTTAACTCGATTTTGTAGACTGCAAAGTTAAACGGGACATTGCCCACTTGTGAAACTTAACCTTGCGTGTGCCAATCACCAATATATCGGTTCTTCCGCTGGTCACGTTTCGTTTGTATCGGTGAAACAAGGATGCTGGGCTATTTTGTTTCAGGAAGAAAGAAAGTCGACTTTCTATTAACAGATGTTGCTGTGGCGAGTCTTCATTCATCTCCTCCACTATTTTCTCTCTGTCACAGCAAACGTGGAGAAATTCATGGCACACAAAGAGTTAAATAAGTCTGTCTCGCTAGTTAAAATCAAAGGGAGTTAAAGTCTATGTCAAAAACCGACATAAAACAGTTTCGTGTCAGTGCGCGCTTAGCATTTAATGAGACCCCTCATGAATTCAAATTATATTCGGATGTATTCCATATCATGGCCTCTTGTAAGGGCTCATTATGTTGGGAGAGTGTAAAACAAGCAGATCATACACTAAAAAGTTGAAAAAGGTGCGCTGCCACGTCGCATTGTTTCTTTTTTATTGATGCTAGTTGGTTCGCCGACTCAGAGGACACAGGTGTGATATTTAGAGTGGATTTTTGACATGCAAAGAGATGTGAAGAAACGAGAGATCGAGGAATGAAATTTCCAATCATACTTTCGATTTCTACTTGACGAAACTGCAGTTTTTTGTTGTTGTTTTTTTGGTGTGTGTTTTTGCGACTTAAAAGAATACTAAGTAGATAATATTAAAGACCAAACTTTGTCCAAAATGGATGTGTCCACTTTATGTATCATCAAAAATTGAGGCTGTACTCAAAATTTGATCATAGTGACATGAACATTTAGGTGCTTATATGTTTACCCTCTGCCCCCATTATGATATGTCAGTTAGTTTTCAGGCTTGTAGTTCACTGAGACACGTCAGTTTTTACCGCACGTTTAGTGTGAGATGTTACGCACCATGGAAATCGAAGCAGGATATATCCTACAGTGGATACCATTACATTGTGGAGTGCCAGGCAATGAGAAGGCAGACCAACTGGCCAAGGAGGGCTCCCGCTTGGAGCAACCACAGTGCCTTTTAAACTATTATGAGAAGAAAAACCTCATCAAAAACAATAGACGGCAGCAAATAAACCAACAGGATAAATACCATCTCCTGAACAGAGAAGATCAAGAATGAACCAGCGAGACAGTGACACGCCCATTTCTCTAGTTGATTTAAAGGAATTTTAAGTCTTGAATCCAAACCGACACAAAAACTTGACTCAGACTTGACCCTAGCCTAATAATAACTTGTCCTGTCATTTTAATACAGATTTACAAAAGATTTTACAGTATTGTAACACACAAAAGATTTGACTCAATGTGTCCCGAGGCTAATAATAACTTGTCCTGCCATTTTGGTGTAGATTTGCGAAGGATTTTACAGTATTGTAACACACGAAAGATTTGACTCATTGTGTCCCGAGCCTAATCATAAGTCCCGTCATTTGGTTACAGATTTGCAAAGGATTTTACAGTGTTGTAACACCCAACACCCACCCAACATGGGCCTGCGTCCTACTTGTAATTGGTTATGTGTTCTGTTGATACTCTGGACATGGTTTTATACCACAGAGGCTCAATTGGTAGGTCATTGTGTTGTCTTATAATTGATTCATTCCGTCCAGCTATATTTCTTCCTCTAATTCGCTCATTTGTTCATTATGATGATTTTTTAAAAAATCCACACGATCATTAAATTTATTCGTTAATTAATCATTCATTTTCCTTTCCTCCAATGCAGTTATTTTGTTTTCATCCTATTTCGAACCTTCTCTCCCTCTTTCGTTTCTTCGTTTGTGTCTTTCACAATCATCCGATCTGCAGAACTTTCTGTCTTTCTCGAAATTGTCAAGCTTTTCTTTATAATTTGTCATTCTTTCCACATGTCTTTAGGTCTTTCTTTAAATCCTAAACATTTCTGGTTTTCCATCCATCCATTTCTGGTTTTCCATCCATCCATCCATCCATCCATCCATCCATCCATCCATCCATCCATCCATCCATCCATCCATCCATCCATCCATCCATCCATCCATCCATCCATCCATCCATCCATCCATCCATCCACCCACCCATCCATCCATCCATCCATCCATCCACCCATCCACCCATCTATCCATCTATCCATCTATCTATCCATCCATCTATCTATCTAATGAATATATGTATCTGTCTCTGTCTGTCTGCTTGGCTGTCTGCCAGCCTGCCTGCCTGTCTGTCTGTCAGTCTGTTTAACTACCTACCTGCCTACACACCTACCCATTTACCTACCTAACCTGTCTCTGCAGTTTCTCTGCCTACCAACCAGCCTTACTGCCCTCTTATCTGTCTGTCTAATCTAATCTATATTATTGTGCTGACTTCGTTGACTCTTTTGGTAGTCCTAAATCGTTCTGTGCACATTCCATCTGTTCTCCTCTATCTATTTCAGAATTTGGTTGCTTTCGACAGACCATACAATATACACGAAGATACGCTGACAGAAACACAAATTGTCCGGGTAAGCCACAGCAAGTTTGATATTTCTCACGAATCTAATGTAACTCATTCATGTCAGTTTAACCCTTTCTGTGTCGGATCAGTAGACTGTGAACACCTTCGCGTTGACGTGACCGTAGAAAGCATTTTTCTTGCAGATCATTTATTACATCACAGACAAGTATCGCTGTTTCAACTCACATCTTCCGCACGAAATGGTGACACTTACTAGGATCTCCGCGTTACCAAAAACTATAAATAATCAACATTACAGCATTGGCAATCGAAGGGTTAACCCCCCGCGCACTAGTCCATTATTTTGGTTATTGTTAGGAGAGCGTAAAATTTTACTCATTAAGCTAGAGCTGAAAAATGAACAGAACTTAGTATTTTCTCTGTTCGGCTTTGTAACTAGACTGCGGTCCCCTAACACATCAGCCGAATTGGACTGGCCGGCTAGTTAGATGGTGATATCACCACATCCAGTTTCAATGAGGAAAAAAAACAACAACAACAACGCTGTTGACTCGTGCGTGAGGTCTCGCTGAATTATACAGGTCGTCACGTCACCACCAATTACTTGGTCAATGAAAATCGCTTTGTTTATTTAATTTTTCCTTTTTTCTTTCTTTCTTTCTTTCTTTATCTTTATTTATTTACCCATTTATTTATCATTTGTCTATTTTTATTATTTATTTATTTGTTGTTTTTTTAAATCTTTTTTTATTGTCATATATCTTTTTGCATACCTGTGTATTTATTTATTTATATAATTATCTATTTATCTGCTTTTCTGAAGACATTATTTGTAGCCATATTATCATTCATTGACCCCCGAATCAGAAAACCATTTAAATATTGTAGACCAGTGCTTTTTTTATCAATAGTCTTTTCATCATTGTATTGTCTCTCTCTTCCGGTTATTTATTCATTCATTCATTCCATTGTTTTGTAAAACTAGTAATTTTACTATCTCTTCATCTGTGGCTGGCCTTTTGAATCGATTGGATTCAGCAATCGGAAGTAAAAAAAAAAAAATCGATTATTTAATGAATGCACCCATTTACCCATTTGTCTATCCCTCCAATCGTTTTGGAGGAAGTCGGTATTTATTGATATGCAGTTCTGAGGGCGTTTTCCTACAGGGCTCTCGTGGCTATTTGGGCTGTGCAGGGGAGCAGGAGATGTGTTAAAAATTTTGATCCAGGGTATTTTAAGCTACCTAGTAATAATTCATTCATTCATTCATTCATTCATTCATTCATTCATTCATTCATTCATTCATTCATTCATTCATTCATTCATTCTTTAACTGGCCGATGATTGATTATTTGATTGGTTGGTTGACTGATTTACCAACCGACCAATCGATCGAACGGCTGACTGACTGATTTACTAATTGACCGACTGATTAATTGATTGATGGACTCACCAGCTGATACCTTATTAATTTACTGACTGACTGACAGACTCACCGATAGGCTGATCGAATGATCGACTGATAGATAGATAGATAGATAGATAGATAGATAGATAGATAGATAGATAGATAGATAGATAGATAGATAGATAGATAGATAGATAGATAGATAGATAGATAGATAGGTAGAAAGGTAGAAAGGTAGAAAGGTAGATAGATAGACAGATAGACAGATAGACAGATAGACAGATAGATAGATAGATAGATAGATAGATAGATAGATAGATAGATAGATAGATAGATAGATAGATAGATAGATAGATAGATAGATAGATAGATAGATGAACTGCCCTTCTAATCGCCCGAAAAGTACAAATATCTACTTACTGACTTGCTGCGTGGACGTGACTAACCCTAACCTACTAAATCACACCTTGAACACTCATGCTGAACAGTCTACTTCTGTGTCCTATCCCAGGTGGACTGTACTAACCCAGGGGACGCCTGTCTGTGTAATGTGGCCTCTTCATCACCTGTCGCAGCTCCCTTCACTGTCTTCAAGAAAAATGGCTTCACAGGTGAGATATCAGGGGATATCCATATGTGAGTGGATCTTCTGGCGAATTCCAGCTTGATGTGAAAGACCAAAATTCTTGAGACCCCCCCCCCCACCCCCCAAAGGGGGAACATTAAAAATATTTCTATGGAAATTCAGATTTGCTTATAAAATGAAGGATTAGCCATTTTTCTGGATTCAGTTAAAATATTTTGTCTGAAATCACCGGACAAGATATTTTATTTCGATTTTTAAAGATGTATAAACCTGATTTCGCCAGATCCACTCACATTAAACTTAACGAAAATGACCCCACTGAATGCGAAGTGTTTATAGGGGGGAGGATATTTTCCGGGGAAAGGTCTGTACACTTTCAGTTATTGGATGAATTACAATATTTGGTTTCATTTACTTTTTTTTCCAACAACAACAATAACAACAGAAATTATAGTATTACATAAAACCCGAATGTAATCCATGTTTCTAATGTAATGAAGTTATCAGATAATCCATGCAAAATGCCGTTTAAGGTTTTAAAGCCGCAAGGTCTTGTTGTATTGTTGTTTTTTTGTGTTAAACCAATCTATAGGCCCATTGCGGATAACGGCCATTTTAGTTGTCAAGACCGACGCCTCACCATGGCGATGGTAACATTGACTTTGATTCGTCAACTGATTTGCACCGTGAGCACTTCAGGCGCCGTGAACCAATCGGCGGCGAGCAAAAAAAAAGTAAACAATAACACGTGCGTTCACGCACATGGGAGACGTTCGGTCAATTCTTTCACTTCCTTTCCCTTGTTAAACAAGTTGTTTACACGGATGGTAGGGAATCTGACCAGCTTGGATCCATCCTTTCCATCCCTGTCATAACAGTCAACTGCAATGCAACCAGCAGGCATTTTAACCTCTTAGACATATCTCGAAGTTACACTCGTCAGCTGATCCATCCGCCATTTTAGTCTCGGAAGTACAAACCAAAAACACTCTGTGACGTCATTCGCAATGGGCCTATTTGCCGTTCCCTCTAACAGGGGGGTGGCGATGTTGCAGCCACGCTTATGAAAGGCTCACACTGGGCATGGGGGGGAGGGAGGGAATTGGCGCACAAAAATCGCCCAAATATTATAAAAACCACAGAAGAACTGTGGGGTCTCACCAAGGCTGTATGCAAAGTCAAACTTCGGCAAAAAGAAGAAGTTGTATTTAGCAATGAAACTGAGTAATGCCAATGATGTTGATTTCAATATATCGTTTGGGTATTGTTTCTTACGCGAGGCTTTGCTACATGCAACTTTTTCTTTTTTGCCAACTTTTTAAAATCGCCTAAGTCGAACATATATACTTAATAGATGGCCCCTGTGCGAATTGAATGGACACCCCAGCCACGAGCTGTAGGGTGGCGGCATGGTCTGTGATATAGCCTTTTACCTAACTCTGGCCACGAATATTCTAACATTGTACAATCCTTTCATTGTTGGTGTAATAACAACTATCTTCTACTGAATGTTAAGAAAACAAAAGAGCTTGTTTTTGACTTTAGGAAAAATAACAACGATCCTGTTTGCCCTCTTACTATCAACAATGAAGAGGTTGAAATTGTCACAGAGGCCAAATATCTTGGCATTACTATTGATTCATTGCTTAACTGGCATGCGCATGTAACATATGTATACAAGAAAGCCAACCAGCGCATGTATTTCCTCAGAAAGCTCCGCTTTTTAAAAGTTAGCAAAAGCATTCTGAAAATATTTTACACCATGGCTATTCAGAGCGTTTTGATGTATGGAGTTGTCTGTTGGGGAGGAAACATCTTACAAAAAGATAAAAATAAGATCAATAATTTAATTAAAAAAGCATCCAAAATTTGTATCTGTGACCTGCCATATTTTGATGAGCTGTACACTGGTGCTTGTATTAAAAAAGCTAATATCATTATAAATGACCCCCAACATCCCCTGAACAAGGAATATATAAGATCTGTAAGAAGTTTAAGGCTGTTGTCAAAGAAAACTAAAACTGAGCGCTACTTTAAATCGTTTATTCCATCATCAACTAGGATGTTACAATAATGTCGTCATCTTGATCGTAATCTGTGCACAGTTGAATTATGTCCTGCGTGTCAGGTCAATGTGTTTTAGTTAGGGAAGCATATTGTGTGCACTGTTAATTTTGTTAATTTAGTTAATTTATCAGTGTGTGTGTATATATGTGTGTGTGCGCGCTATGTATCATACTTTCTGCTTCTGTAACTGTATTGTTATGTATTCAATGATCAAAACAAATTTCCTTGTACAAGGACGAATAAAATTTATCTTATCTTATCTTATCTTATCTTAAAATAGACTTCGTCATAATTATCAGTTATAATGACCAAATAAGCTATTCCGATCAAGGTCTGCAATGGTAGCTTAAAGTCAACAAAATTCAGTACTTATTCTATATTGGCTTCAAAATAAGCCTTCTTTTTATGAGACCAAAGCGCTTGCCACGGCGGCGATGCGAAATCCGTGCATGCAAAGCGAGATAGCTGTGCTATTTTATCGTATCTACTAGTAGTATGTTTGGTTATGCCATGCAAATTTTTCTGATTTTGCAGATTTCTTTGTATTTTACACTGGTGTGGCCAGCGGACAGAGGTTAGATTTCCAGACCAACCCTACATATTTCCTGACTATTGAGTGCAGAGATACCCAGGGAAACACAAACGAGACGATACTAGAAATTGATGTACAGCAGAATCAAGCTCCAACGATTACTAACGTTAATTATCCTGATGGTGAGTGATTTAGCCTGACAGTCTTGGCTGGCTGATTGACTAACTGATTGACTGACTGGCTGACTGACTGTCTGGCTTCTGGCTGGCTGGCTAATTGACTGGTTGACTGACTGACTGACTGCCTAAGCGACGTAGTGCCCTCTGGCAGACTGGATGACTGACTGACTGACTGTCTGACTTCTGGCTGGCTGGTTAATTAACTCACTGACTGACAGACTGGCTGACTGGCTGACTTCTGGCTGGCTGGATAATTGTCTGACTGGCTGACTGACTGGCTGACTGTCTGACTGGCTGACTGACTGACTGGCAGGATGACTGACTGACTGACTGACGTCTGGCTGGCTAATTGACTGTCTGGCTGACGGACTGGCTGGCAGGCTGATTGATACTGTTTAATCCAAATTATTTAGCTTAACTTATTGGTGGATATATGATTGTTTAACTGACTGCTTGATCCTACTCATTAGCCCAGATTTAACAATAAAATGCGACGCAACTGCAATATAACAAAGTCAGATATATGCGCCATTAGCATTAAGGTTGAGTTAAGTCATTATGAATTGCTGATCGATCCCCACTGCTATTTCTGCAGATACCCTGACACTGGATGCGATCACCCCAGTGGTAAAAGATACCGTTGTCTACACCGTCACTGCCACAGACCCAGAAAACGACCCAATCGCCTACTCTATCACAACTGATCCATCGGTCAACTATTTCACTATAGGACTAAGTAAGTTTCTGTGTCTGTATCATTAAACATAGTCATGTGATACGCTCGATCATTACTCAATTAATTACCACTGATCCCCATGTCAACTTTTACACTTTAGGACCAAGTAAAGTTGAGTTTCTGAATATGAACATAATTTTACAGTACATTTTCTCAATCACAATTAACCTCTCATTCAACTATTGCATTATAGGACAGTAATTAATATCCATGCCTGTATCTATGCACATGCAGTGCGTACTCAATCATTACCCAGACACTGCTAATCTCCCAGTCAACATTTTCACTACAGGTCCAAGTGCGTTTCTTTGTCTGTATACAGTGTCACAAATCCCAGACTGGGAGATGTAATAGTTTATGACAGGACGACAATCACGAACAAACAAGTTTAACACTTAACAAAACAGCCCATCAGACTCACACATTTATTAAACATAATTATACATATAATAGCGCAATTACATACATTATATTATTGAAATGCACTGCCGTACAACGGCCTTATTCTCACACACACTCTCCCTCGGATCCACAATCCGGTAGTTACTCCTAAAGGCACTTCGGCCTCAGCCTCTCCCCTCAGGGTCTTAATATCACATTAACAATTTACTGGCCCCGCAGTCTCTCAATATCACCTTCCTACTGTCATACACCTTAGCATTCCCCTCGCACCTCAGCAGGGCAATAACACATTATTATTTCCATAGCCATCAACATGGCAACAACATAGTATCAGTTCACTAGCCTATCAACATGGCAACAATATAGTATCTCATTCACTCTCATATCTACGTCCCTGTCCGTGGCCTGACTGCCACGACTTTATGTGCCTCTACTGTCCTGCACTGACAGCCTCACTTCTGGCCTATGTGTGGCCTCCGGCCCTATGCTGGCCTATCCCCTGTGCTCATCGAGGTGGCTCTGCGGCCCGTCCCCGACACCTACAAGAATAACATTACATTGGTATAATACCCTACCATTTCTATTCACTCCACCTCTCCTTACAACCCATGAAACGTACACACACTAGTTCACCTTTCACTCACCACACATCTTACGGTAACACACTTCCATCGGAGTACACACTACTCACTCGAGCTACAAATCCATGAACTCACTTCCATCTATCGCTCATGGCGCACATTGCTATATCCAATATCAAGGACTTCCACATTCCTCACATATACTTATTTACATCATGGTAATAGACGAATATAATATAATACATCAATCATAATAATCAATCCACATTCTACATACCAGTCATTACTGGAAAGACTGTCTCACTAGTCTTCTCGACTGCTTCCCTTATGTCCGCCCGATGGGCTCTTTATTCACAGGTCCGCTCCGTCGGACCTTCTAACTTGCAGTGATAGTAATCCAGCGCTTTCGCCTCATTCAGACTTCCACACCACTCATACACGCACGCTTTTTCCCACTTGTCTGCATGAGTTATTTTTACTCTTCCCCTTTCACGTCTTTTCCTATCCGTCTGTCGTGAGCTCTTCTTATTCTACACCCGCTCTGTAGCAATCCCCTTAATTGCACTCACTCCACTCGTGACATCATCCCCCACCCCAAAAAAATTAATGCAATTAATTTCAAATCGCATCAAGATGACTGTCAACGAGTGAGCGTGAGCAATACCTACACCAAAAAAACTGACCTAGCAGTTCCCCTAGTATATAGAATACCGAAATCAGGGGAAAATATGGGGATCAATATGGTCTGAAATATGCATATATGTGTCACATCATGAATAGCTAACTAACCACAATACTTAATACAGAATCAAAAACCATTCAACCTATCAACCATTCTTCATATCATATTTATAATGTCAATATTTTAAAGTCGACTCATTCACACAAATCCTGTCAATGTTCCTGTCCTCCGATGTATAAGCTCCTGAACTCTTCCCCTAGGCTCGACTAAGGTAGTCGGCGATATGATTGCTGGTTCCTGGAATTGGTTGAATAACGAAGGTATACGGCTGCAAAGCCAATGCCCATCTAGACAAGCGTGGGCTGGACGAACGATTCTTCGACAAAAATGTCAGTGGCTTGTGGTCTGTCTGGATACAAAATTCTCGTCCCATGAGATAACGTCCTAGTTTCTGGACGGACCAGACAATGGCAAGACACTCACGCTCTATCACAGAATACTTTCTTTCTCTCTGCAATAACTTCCTACTGACATAACATACAGGATGGAGACATTCGTTCTTCTCCTGTAGAAGACAAGCGCCGACACCAGAGTCCGACGCATCCGTTCTGAGGATAAAATTAGATCGAAAATCGGGTAATATCAAAATGGGTGACGATGATAATGCTGTCACCAAATTATCAAATGATGTCTGACATTCAGACGTCCACTGGACCTTATCGGGTTGTCCCTTCTTAGTAAGGTCAGTAAGAGAAGATGACAAGGAGGAAAAATTTGGAATGAACTTTCTGTAATAATTTAAAATTCCCACTAAGCTTCTGACTTGTTTCTTTGTTTTTGGGATTTGCAACCCTACTAACTTGTCAATTTTTGTTTCTTCAGGTCTCTGAACACCCCTACCCACAATATGTCCTAGGAATACTATCTCTGGACATGCCAAATCCATCTTTGCGGGTTTAGCAGTTAACCCAAAATGACGTAATCGTTGAAAAATTACTGTTAGTGTCTGAATATGATCAGACCATGTCGACGTATGGCATGCTATATCGTCAAAGAATGACACGACATTAGGTATGTCCTTCAACACCAATCTCATTAATCGTGCAAACGTCGCTGGCGCGTTTACCAACCCAAATGGCATGACCTTAAATTGGAATAATCCAATGGGCGTTTGGAACGCCGTGTATTGTTTAGACTCCTCAGTAAGCGGGATTTCCCAATACCCTTTCGTCAAATCTATCTTGGAAAACCACGTGGACCCGGCCAATGAAGCTATTAATTCCTCCTGAAACGGGATAGGCTCCCTATCGCCTACCGTAATAGTGTTCAATCTTCGAAAATCAATACAGAACCGCACCGATCCATCAAGTTTTTTCACGAGGACGATGGGTGATGAATACGGCGATGTTGATGGTTCTATCACATCTAACTTCAACATTGACTCAACTTCCTTTATGACTCTATCTCTCGAAGAAAAAGACAACGGATACGGTCTAAGAGATACTGGCTTATCCGAAGTCAACTTTATTTGGTGCTGGATCACCGTAGTGCGACCCGGCAAATCCGTAACAACATCCGGAAATGACGCTAACAGGGTCTCAAGTTCCCTAGTCCTTGAACTCGTAAGGTCAGGGTTAATTTTTACGTCCCTGTAACCTTGTGTCGCAGTTAACTCCGGCAATTGAATTTGTAACTCTTCCTGCGCCTCGGTGTCGCTTACGTCACAGTCCAACTGGTCTACGACCCCCGTACAAGCAATAGAGAAGACAGTCTCCTCTGGTCTTGTCTCTGCACACAGATACTGTGGTCTCTCATAAAATCTCTGTAGCATATTAACATGGAAAACCTTACTCGTTCCATCAATGTGGATAGCGTAATCTACCTTTGAAACAACTCGCTCAATAAAATAAGGACCTTTCCATGTCATCAACAACTTATTATGGTCCGTAGGTAACAACAATAGGACCTTGTCTCCTGGCTTAAAAATTCTCAGTTTGGAACCTCTATCTTTATAGTCTTTTGCTCTTTTCGAAGCGATACTAGACGCTTCTTCTGCTATAGTGCGCGCTGAAGATAATCTTTCTCTTAAATCAACAAGGTACTGAAACACCGAAATCTGCTCATCGTCTCCCGATGATGGCGACGTCATCATGTCCCGAAGAACATCAGTTGGGCCCCTAGGACTACGACCGTACATCATTTCGAACGGCGAGAATCCCGTTGACTCCTGCCGTACCTCTCTGTACGCGAATAACACTGCAGGGATATATCTATCCCAATCTTTAGGGCGATCAGCAGCTACCTTACGCAGCATCGACTTTAACGTCGAGTTCAATCTCTCGCACATGCCATTAGCCTGCGGATGATAAGGGGTGGTAGTGATGGGTTGTATACTGAATAAGCGGAACAATTCCTTCATCATCTGCGACGTAAATTGCGCGCCCCTATCAGACAGAATTTGCTCTGGTATTCCTACCCTAGCGAAAATTGCAAACAACGCTTCCGCGACTGCCTCAGACGTTATGGTCCGCAGAGGAACCGCCTCTGGCCATCTCGTAGCATTACATATGACCGTTAAGAAAAATCGATTCCCCCTATCGGTTGCTGGGTGAATGGGGCCAACAAGGTCTATCGAGACCTTTTTAAACGGTTCCGAGACCGTGGGGATCTTCTGAAGAGGAGCCTGGGGTGTACGACCCTTATGCGTCGTCTTTTGGCACGCACTGCACGTCTTACAATAGACCTGTACATCTCTGTGGATCGATGGCCAGTAAAAATTTTTAAGAACCCTTTCTTTGGTTCTAGCTATCCCCATATGACCCGCTAATGGGACATCATGTGCCAAATGCAATACTGTTGCGATCAGCAACGCTGGCACAACGACCTGCTTTAAAATGGAGGACACCGTTACATACTTACGGAACAGAATGCCCGCCTGAACAAAAAAAGAAGATGACCCGTTCTTATATCTCCTCGTTTTCTCGGTTCGCGCTTCCCCAAAACATGGGTTTAATGATGGGTCCTCCCTTTGTAATCTCGCCAAGCGCTCTGGCGTGATATCTAGGTTGACCGCTGGCGTAGCCAAAGGTCTAATCTTATCTTTATCAGCTACCCGTCGACGTGTTTCGACCGCGGCGCAAAAGTCAATACCCTTTGATTGCGACCATGCTTGCACGTTCTCATCGGAAGGGGAAACTACCCGCGATACATTCCCAATGATGAGCTGGGCGCCTGGAAAGCAACCAACGACTGCTTCAACTTCCCCGCTAAGGAAAGGTGTATCTATCACTATTCTTGCCATGGGTAATTTCTCAATGGCCCCCGAAAATTGGATGCACGGGACAGTCTCACCTGTAAGCTGTGGATCCCGAATGCAATCCCTATGCACTCCCACAACGGTAGATCCTGTATCTCGTAAAACCGAGACCGGTTCGTCCCCAACAAACCCCGGATAAACCCTAAGACCACCTCCTGTATGACATGAATTTATAACGGGGATCTTTCTCCCACAAGGTAAAACACCGGAAGATAATAACTTCTCACAACTGGGACACTTAGAATACTGTCCGCCTCCGTTGTCCGATGTAACACACGCAGCCGCATGATGAAATTTATTTGGGGAGCATGGACTGGAGCTACTGTCCACGTTCGCCGCTATCCTACCTACAGGGCAATTCACGCTGATGTGATCCGCTCTACCGCAGTTCCAACACTTCGCGGCCCTACACTCGCGTGAAAAGTGACCCACGCGTCCGCAAGTCCAACACTCCGCTCCCTGTGCTGCACTAGGCCTGGGTCCCCGTGACCCATCGCGACCGGAACTAGAGTCCCTATGCCGTCGGTCATCGGCAAAGGTCACAAATCGCCCCCGGCCATTACCGCGACCTAGCCCTCCTGCTCGGTCAAACTTACCGGATCCATATGCCGGTGATTGGTGATACCCCCTACGCTGCCCCTGGGCTTGCCCGCTATAGGCACCACGCTGACGCGACCTGTCCCTAAGTCCTGCCGGCGACCCCTCGACAACGGCGACGTACCCAGCATCTTGGACGTACGCCCTGGCGACTGGTTTGGACGGATGCGCCGTACGGTATGCCTCCGCCAACTTAGACGCCTCCTGCACCGTCGCGGGTTCGTTCTCTTTCAGGAAAGCCACCAGATCCTTGTGGCACGACGCGTACAGCTGGTCACGGATCATTAGGTCTTTCAGTTTAGCGAAATCCGTGCCCACATGCGCCAAGTCTACCCAGTTCGCGAAATACTCCGTTAGTCTCGCGACGAAGGCAGCAAAGTCCTCCCTGGTATCTGCACGTGCCCGCCTAAACTGCTCCCGGAAGTATTCCTCGGTACGCGCAAATCGGCGAAGCAGCAAAGCCTTCAGCTTATCTTAGTCTTGCACGTCTTCGCGCTGTAGCTCTTTAAAGTAGGTTAACGCTCGCCCCTGCAATAGCGACGCCAGGTACGTGGCCCATAATTCCTTATTTTCCCCCCATTGCAATTGTGCGTTCAGCTCGAACCTGTAAAGGAAGGCGTCTATGTCGTCCTTCCGGTCGTCGAACGTAGGGAGCTTAATCCTCACGCCACCTTTATTGTGTACCTGCCGCTCAACTGTTTCTGTTGGCGCATTCTTTTTGATTTCCAACTCGGCGATCTTCACTTGCGCCTCTATCTCCTTTAACTTTAACTCCCTCTCCTGCTGCTGAGCCTCTAACTCCTTTAACTTAAACTCCCTTTCCTGTTCCTGAGCCTTAGCCTCTCTCTCCTGTTGCTTAAACTCCCTTTCCTCTTCTCTCTGTCGCTCTTGAGCCTCTTTTTCTTGTTGACGCTCTCTATCCTTAGCCTCTCTCTCCTGCTCCTGAGCCTTAGCCTCTTTTTCTCGCTCTCTATCCTTAGCACGCTCATCGCGCAAATCCGCCTGCTGTTCTTTAATCCAGCCGCGTAGCTCTTCTCCCTCCAGGCCAAGTTCCTTACCCAACTTCATTAGTTGTTGGAGTTCCGCCATTTCACCGATTTATGGTTATGGTATCTATTATAAGACGACCAACCTGTCGGTATGATCACTAACGATACGACCAGAGACCTGAGATCACACCAGATATAACAATACCCAGTTCAGAATACAATTCAGAAATTTACCTTTACAGCACAACTAATTCTATATCTACAAAATGTATGCACTATTAATTATAAAAGAAAATAGAAACGACAAGAATGAAGAAATACAGTAGAAGGACCACAAGTACGTCAAGGACAACGAACCAGACTAGGACAAAGCTTCTACAAAAAAAAACTATAATGGAAAAAAATGCAACCTACTACGCCGATTACACAACACGGTACAAACAAGAACAGAGTCTGAAAAAAAAGAACGTATCTACAGAAAGGTAGAAGAGGGACAAGAGAAACGTCTTCCTAAAACAACGAGGAAGATAGAACGCTACAATCTAAACAAAAATACAGGTCCCTACAGAACTGTTCACTGTGATGAACGAAGTTCCAAATTTAGCCCACCTCCCGAAGAGGACAAACTACGCTCACCACAGCAAACCCGCGCCACCGCCCGTACAACCTATAACGACAACAAAAACAGCAAAAACAGGGAAAAAGACAGATTAAAGGAACAGCCCACAATCCAGGGCACAAAAATTTTGACTTTTACTTAACTTTGACCCTAGATTTCAATTTCTCCCCTTCCTCGGAGCTCTGGCCGCTTGACTCCTCAGGCTGGCACACACACTCTGCAGAAATTTAAGTACACATTAATACATATTATTATTCATAAACATACATAAATCATATCATCATGAAATTTCCATTCATTCAACGAACAAAGACAGCACAAATTCCTACCACAAGATAAGTACTACGTGGACAAAGACTAAAGTAACAAATGCCCACTAACTACTAACTAACTATTACGAAATTGGACGAGCCCCCAGCGTCACAAATCCCAGACTGGGAGATGTAATAGTTTATGACAGGACGACAATCACGAACAAACAAGTTTAACACTTAACAAAACAGCCCATCAGACTCACACATTTATTAAACATAATTATACATATAATAGCGCAATTACATACATTATATTATTGAAATGACTGCCGTACAACGGCCTTATTCTCACACACACTCTCCCTCGGATCCACAATCCGGTAGTTACTCCTAAAGGCACTTCGGCCTCAGCCTCTCCCCTCAGGGTCTTAATATCACATTAACAATTTACTGGCCCCGCAGTCTCTCAATATCTCCTTCCTACTGTCATACACCTTAGCATTCCCCTCGCACCTCAGCAGGGCAATAACACATTATTATTTCCATAGCCATCAACATGGCAACAACATAGTATCAGTTCACTAGCCTATCAACATGGCAACAATATAGTATCTCATTCACTCTCATATCTACGTCCCTGTCCGTGGCCTGACTGCCACGACTTTATGTGCCTCTACTGTCCTGCACTGACAGCCTCACTTCTGGCCTATGTGTGGCCTCCGGCCCTATGCTGGCCTATCCCCTGTGCTCATCGAGGTGGCTCTGCGGCCCGTCCCCGACACCTACAAGAATAACATTACATTGGTATAATACCCTACCATTTCTATTCACTCCACCTCTCCTTACAACCCATGAAACGTACACACACTAGTTCACCTTTCACTCACCACACATCTTACGGTAACACACTTCCATCGGAGTACACACTACTCACTCGCGCTACAAATCCATGAACTCACTTCCATCTATCGCTCATGGCGCACATTGCTATATCCAATATCAAGGACTTCCACATTCCTCACATATACTTATTTACATCATGGTAATAGACGAATATAATATAATACATCAATCATAATAATCAATCCACATTCTACATACCAGTCATTACTGGAAAGACTGTCTCACTAGTCTTCTCGACTGCTTCCCTTATGTCCGCCCGATGGGCTCTTTATTCACAGGTCCGCTCCGTCGGACCTTCTAACTTGCAGTGATAGTAATCCAGCGCTTTCGCCTCATTCAGACTTCCACACCACTCATACACGCACGCTTTTTCCCACTTGTCTGCATGAGTTATTTTTACGCTTCCCCTTTCACGTCTTTTCCTATCCGTCTGTCGTGAGCTCTTCTTATTCTACACCCGCTCTGTAGCAATCCCCTTAATTGCACTCACTCCACTCGTGACATACAGACGTTACTATTTTACACATTTGTGCAGTCACAACTAATCCCTTAGAAAACTGTTTTAGGGTAAATATTATATATGTCTATATTTTATACAAAATCGTATTGTACATTCACCCATTCACCACTCAGTCACTGCGTGTCCCTAAGACAACTATTTCACTATAGAGCTAAAGAAGTTTGTAAGAATATGTAATAAGCATAATATTTTAATACATTTAATCAACCACAACTGATCTCTCTGTCAACTATTTCACTATAGCACAATGTAATTATGTTTACCTGTGTAAATACATGGTAACATATATTTACTCAATGAATGCTCAGTCACTAGACGTATTAATCCCTCAGTCAAATATTTCACCTAACAATCAACAGAGAATCCATGGCTCATTATAAACGTTTCAGACAGGCCTATTGTACCCCCGCTAATGAATAAAAAAATCCATTCTTGGCTATAAACATTTTAAATAAGCCAAATCTACTCCCGTTAAGAAACAAAAAATCCATATTTGGTTATAAACATTTCAGTTAGGTCTATAGGTAGAATGCGCATATCCACCATCTTGTCTGTCTGGACCCACGCTTCACCATGGCGATGGTGGCATTGATTTTGATTGATTAGCTGATTTGCACCGTGAGCACTTAAGGCGTCGTGAACCAATCGGAGGCGAGTTTTAAAAAAGTTTACTACTGTAAACTATGACACGTGTGTATACGCACATGGGACACGTTCGGCCAATTCTTTCACTTCCTTTCTCTTGTTTACACGGATAGTAGGGAATCTGACCAGCTTGGATACATCCTTTCCACCCCTGTCATAACAGTCAACTGCAATGCAACCAGCAGGTATTTTAACCTCTTAGACATATCTCGAAGTTGATCCACTGGCCATCTTGTTTGGCGGAAGTACAAAACAAAAACACTCTGTGACGTCATGCGCATTCTACCCATCGTTCTCCGTCCATCATTAGAAAAAGTAGTCCTTCGGGGACTTCTTGGAGTATTTTTGTCTAAGATGAGTTGTCATATGTTCTTGTGCAAATAGCCACGTTCTGTTTCATGAAAGGGGCAGTCCAGATCGGGGGTGGGGGATGGGGGAAGTGGGGGGTGGGGGTGAGATCGGCCATTTGGCATGGGCCTGATAATAGTACCACGCCATGGAGCCTGCTTACAATTTGGAAGAATCTTGACACCCGTTGGTAGAGACACAAAGAAAAAGGGGGGGGGGTGGGACTTTGGTAAGGGAATATTGATAATTATTGTAAAGAGAGTCGGGAAGGGGGGCTGGGAGAGGAGGGGGGGGGTGCTGGTGGGTGGTCGAACACAAAGAAATGTATATTCTGAAGAAGATTAAGGAAAGATTAGTACAGATCAACTCGAGGGGTGCCTGCGCAAACACCGTAACTCGAAAATTTTCGATTTGTTTTCTTTGCATATTCTGTTTCGCTTTGGTAAGTACTACATTTTGACATGATGTGACTTCAATTACCGACTTTATTGACCTAATTATTGATGAGGATTTAAAGGTCAGTAACAGACATTTTGATACTTCATGTCAAACTTTCAAATCGCTCTCCTGTAAAATTTACAAAAACTGGCGATAATTATGGTCTTTTCGTAGGTATCCCTCGAAATATAGATAAATTAATACGCTGCATGTACATGGATATACTCAAAGATAAACCATAATAGCAATAATTACAAAAATTATACGTAATGAGCAGTCTGAAATAGGGGCCTACATTTCCCATCTGGCCTGGGCCCATGACCAGTTTTGAACAGAGTTAGAGAGGTGTGTTCCAGTTCAGACTGTTGTTAAAGAAAAACTGTGTGTTTCTGTGTGTCCGACAGGGGACGGCATTATCGAGACAACTGTGGATCTGAGAGAGGCTGTAGAAGATACAATCACTCTGACAGTCTCAGTGACGGACGGCGTTCATGTCATTGATGACTTTGATATCATCGTCACTATTCAAAGTATAGCTATCCACCTATTTATCCGTGTACTTGACTATCTGCCTACCTGTCCGCTTACCTACATATCTACCTACCTACTTGCTTATCTATCTATCTATCTATCTATCTGTCTGTCTGTCTGTCTGTCTGTCTGTCTGTCTGTCTGTCTGTCTGTATGTCGGTTTGTCGATCTTTCTGACTGTCTGTCTATCTGTCTGTCTGTCTGACTGTGTGTCTGTCTGACTGTGTGTCTGTCTGTCTGTCTGTCTGTCTGTCTGTCTGTTTGCCTGTCTGTCGGTTTGTCGATCTTTCTGACTGTCTGTCTATCTGTCTGTCTGTCTGACTGTGTGTCTGTCTGTCAGTCTGTCTGTCTGTCTGTCAGTCTGTCTGTCTGTCTGTCTGTCTGTCTGTCTGTGCCTGTCTGTCGGTTTGTCGATCTTTCTGACTGTCTGTCTATCTGTCTGTCTGTCTGACTGTGTGTCTGTCTGTCAGTCTGTCTGTCAGTCTGTCTTTCATGCTGTCAAGGAGGGACAGAGAAGAAAAAAAAGACAATGAATATGAATTGAAAAAAAAAAAGGTGTAAATGAAGGGGAAGGAGTAAGGATTGTGTACAACAACAGAAACATTCAGGTGTAAATGAAGGGGAAGGAGTAAGGATTGTGTACAACAACAGAAACATTCAGGTGTAAATGAAGGGGAAGGAGTAAGGATTGTGTACAACAACAGAAACATTCAGGTGTAAATGAAGGGGAAGAAGTAAGGATTGTGTACAACAACAGAAACATTCAGGTGTAAATGAAGGGGAAGAAGTAAGGATTGTGTACAACAACAGAAACATTCAGGTGTAAATGAAGGGGAAGAAGTAAGGATTGTGTACAACAACAGAAACATTCAGGTGTAAATGAAGGGGAAGAAGTAAGGATTGTGTACAACAACAGAAACATTCAGGTGTAAATGAAGGGGAAGAAGTAAGGATTGTGTACAACAACAGAAACATTCTAAAACATCAACCAAAACAACTGTGAAGAAGAGAAACCTGTGACAGACAGCTATATTTAGCAATGTGGCTATATTTTCACGAGTTCCCTCCTGATAAATCGAATGATCCGGTGTCTCCCCAGATTTGAATACCCGTCCGGAGATTATCAACCTACCCACTACTGTTACAATACCCGAGGATACGGCGAGTGGATTTAATATAATCACGCTGACTTTTAATGACCCGTGAGTTGATTATCATGTTTCTTGAATATCATGATTATTATTGGTGAATGTGTGTGTGAGTGATTGAATGTGTGAATAGATAGTAAGTGAGTTAGTTAGTTAGTGAGTGAGTGAGTGAGTGAGTGAGTGAGTGAGTGAGTGAGTGAGTTATTGAGTGTGTGAGTAATTGATTGAATGAGTGAGTGTGTGAGTAATTGATTGAATGAGTGAATAAGGGAATAAGTAAAGTAAATGATAGAGTACTAAAGATTTTAATTCATTACTTATTAAATGTTGTTACCTGCCAAATGCAGCCCTTCTCCTCTATCTTAACACTGAACATTATTGTCCTTTGCCCTCTTCATCTCACCAGCGACGTGTTTGTAAATCAACTGATCCCGACATGTTCGGTGGAACCCAACAGTGAGCAATTCAAGTTCACTTATGTTCCTGGCAGTGAGTAGATGCACACTATTCTCCTCTTTTTGTTGTTTTCTGCATAACTCTAAGACAGAATTGCCCAATCTGGGATAAATATATCTCTAGAAGGTAAAGTTCACTTTACCCGGGGGAGGGGAGGGTGGGGTGCGGAGGGGGGGGGGGCAATTTGCTGATTCTGAATTTGTACGTTAACCATTAGCAACCTATTTGATGAATGGGGAAGCTGCATGTGTCATTTATAAATCGGAGAGCTTATTGGCGAGTTGAATTTTCAAAAAGTTGCGAAGGAAATCCACAGCCTCTTTTACTTTTCTGAACAATTTACCTGGAAACTGCAAGGTAAAAACCTAGCCTATTTCATTAATTTTCATCTCCGAAAGTTCCATGACTTTATTATGTTCAGAAGCTTTGTTTGTTTTTTTCCAAAAAGTGAGAATACAGCCTCCAAATTACCAAATAATGACAGTAAATTCTAGTAGACTTTTTTTTTTATCAACGACATTTGGCGCAATGAGACAATTGGTCTTGCGTCCGTGTTGATTCCGTGCAAGAGATCTCCCTTTCCACCAGTTGAGCCGAGACAGTTTTGACGCGTCCGAACTGGTGAGGCAGACTTGTTTCGGTCGTGCCAGTACATGGGGTCCCGTTTAACTTCACAACTCTCACAAAAACGGAGACAAAACAGTCTTGACTTAGTGCGCGACTAGCTTTAGGTAAGTTAAAGTATAAATTTTGTGTGGGACGTTGACAAACCGTGCTCCTATTTCTTTGCAGCCCGACGCATCCAGTTGTCCACACAGATAAACGCGCCAGAACCTCTGGACTTTGAAAACATCAACCGCTACACCATAACCTGCGTTCTCAATGATGGATTTCTGTAAGTCTGTGTGTGGTTGTCTGTCTCTTGCCTTCAGTTTTCTTATTGTAACAGCGCTCTGTCTCGGACAGCAAGTTTGGCTATTGCTTTGTTTTACTTGACTTCACTTGTGATGCCATTGACATTTGAATTTTATTTCCAAGGCCAGATATAATCCAAAATGAGAGAGGGAGAGAGAGAAAGAGAGAGAGAGGGGTGGGGGAGAGGGAGAGAGAGAGAGAGAGGGAGAGAGAGAGAGAGAGAGGAAGAGAGAGAGAAAGAGCATGAGGCGGGGAGAGAGAGGGGGAGAGAGAACGAAAGGGAGACAAACAGAGAGAGAGAAAGGAGAGTGAAGAGGAGAAAAGGGAGAGGGAGAGAGAGGACGAGAGGGAGACAGAAACAGAGAGAGAGAAGAGAGACAGAAAGAGAGGGAGAGAGAGAGGGTGTTTGTGTGTGTATGTATTGAGAGAAAGAGCCCGAGAGATTAAGGCCGTCAAAATTGTAGGTGCGATGGAGAGAAGTTGTTGAAGGAGGACTAGGAGTAGACACAGACAAATCTATTGTAACTACATTGTATTATTTTCTCCTTCTTCGTCTTCTACAGGGATTCCGAGGACGATGTACTGACGCTCAACATAGAAAACATCAATGAAGCCCCACAGTTTGACGAGGTTGCTTATTACTGCAACTTGGACGAGAGTAACGTAAGTGATAAACTGCAGAGACACAAAAATTCTGAATTTAATTTGAAGTAGATTTTTCTTTCACACACGAATTTAAAACAGGGAGCTACAAACACTCCTTTATAGAAAAGAAGTATTTACTGCTCTCACTTAAAGTGATGTGGGTGTTTGTTTGGGGAGGCCACTGCTCACAACATTTCAGCCAAAATGTCTTTTTAAGGTAACCCATGTAGAATACAGTCAGACTTTCGTTTGAGTTGACGCTTGTAGACAAACGCCAATAACGTCATTTGAAAACGATCTTTGTTTTAAAGGCACCCATGTGGATTGACATCCAAATCTTGGTTTCAAGATGACCCGTGTAGATGAACGCCATACCTTTGTTTTAGAGTGACCTAAAAAAAAGATTAACTTTCTCATTCTGGTTTTAAAGGGATGCATGTGGAATAATGCAAGTACTTATGTTTTTCAGATCGGTGTCTCGTCATGTGATCTGGACGCCATTATTGTGGATCCAGAGGGCGACGTCATCACCAGTGTCAGCTTCCAAAATGGCAACAACAGCCAGCGCTTTCGGTTCGTATTATATCTCAATATTACAGAATCTGCCCCACCTTCACTGCAATTCTTAATCTTACAGGCCCCGCTAATATTTCTGTTTGTTGAAACATTCCAATTTTGTGAGAATTTCTTCTCAGGGGGATGATTAATTCCTGATCATTTGGTTGATTTAGTGTATTTTGTAAAAAAAATACTGAAAATAACTTTTCTGGCCTTGAGTTCTTGTGGGAATTGCCATCGAGTGATATTTCTGTCTGTCACTTGTGATACATGGGCCTTTGAGGGTTAACAAGATTCCAGAGTTTTTGTCTCAGTAAAGTAATGGTGACTGTTAGGAACGTCCCTTTACAAACTTGACCACGTCGTCGCTTGGTTTCCGCCTGCTCACCACAACCTCCTCCCTTCCGCGCTACAAGTTGATCTATTCCATTCACAACAGCAGTAACACATGTTAGCTTTCACGACAATATCAAAAATGATAGCAACAACTAAGGCAACACCAACAGCCGTGGCTCAGCAGCGGCAAACAACAATAATAACAAAACTAGAGCAGCAACATTAACAATAACATCTATAAAAACACAACAGCAAAGCCACCAACATCAGCTGTAGCAGTAGCAGCAACAGCAACAGGAAGAACCGAAACATTAACAATAACAACAATAACAACAACAGCAATAATGACAATAATAATAATAATAAAAACAGCAACAACAATGACGACAACAACAACAATAACAAAAACAACAACAGCAAGAATATCAATATTAATGTAACAACAATAACATTAAAAACACCCCGCTCTCTCTCTCTCTCTCTCTCTCTCTCTCCCCCCCCCCCACCCACCCAACAGCTACGACCGCTCCTCCTCCACTGTCTCCTTCAACGTCAACTACGACGTGGACCAGAACCTGATGCCCACCAGTGTGGTACTCCAGCTGGAGGCTGTGGACAGCAACGGCGCCACCAGAACTGTCCCCGTCTACATCACCATTAATGACGTCAACGATAACACCTGTGACTTTGGTCCCACCTCTGTGAGTCAAATGTCAAACTAGATAATTGCTGTTTGATTGATTGATTGATTGATTGATTGATTTTAGGTCTATACTTTAGGAGGTTCGCTGCTCTTGGCATTTACACCTCACTTTTCTTCTGTGTATTTGTCTTGTGAATGTTTTTGTTCGTATCTTTTTTATTATTATTATTATTATTATTTTATCCGGGCAGCGACTTGTTTCATTGTTTCATTTCTGCCGTACTGATCTCTCTATGTGCCTGTATAATATTATTATTATGTGTATGTGCATCTGGCAATAGTGTATGCAATATAGATTGTGCGTGAGAGAGAGAGAGGGAGAGAGAGAGAGACAAAGAGAGAGAGAGAGAGACAGAGAGAGAGAGAGAGAGAGGATGAGTTGTAGAGGGAGAAAGCAAGACTTTCTGTAAAGCGCCTAGAGTAATTTTTTTGGGTATCGGGCGCTATATAAATGACCTTCATTATTATCATATTATTATTATTATTATTATCATTATTATTATTATATTATATGTCATAATGAATAGATAAGACACGATAAGAGGGTGGAATGAGGGTAGTCACAAAAGCATAAAATATCTCTGGCCCTGCCTAGAAACCTCACTAGTTGGAAGGATCTAACTGTTTATATGAATAAAAAAAAAAGTGGTCTAAACTCTAGTTCTGTCGGAAACTGAGATGCCCTTGTCAGAGTTTACGGGATCTTCTTAGTCCTTGTCGCCTGTCTATCCTCACAAACAGAGCAGTTTCATGAAGGGACCCACATTTCCCATCTGGCCTGCGTCTATCACCAGCTCTTCACCGGCCTGTCTGCAATAGTTGTGCTACTACATTTTTGCGGTTGAATCCCAGGGTCAACCGATGTGACAGTATGATGAAGTTTAAAAACATAAAACTGATTTAGGATAAATATTTAAGAATTTCCTTTTGTCTATCTTTCCCTCCCCAGACCAACACGTTCTCAGCTGATCAGGGTACCAATCTGGGAAGTCTGGGAAATTTTATAGCCACTGACAATGACCTGACGTCACCCAACAATGACGTCACTTATGAGGTCATCCGGGCACTTCCGGCCGAGTCAACCAATTTTATCGCCGGGTTTACAGATGGTTCGCTGGCTTATATAGGTAGGTGACCGTCAAATTGGTTCTTAAAAGTCTGCCAAAAATCTGTGAGATCGGGGATAAGCAGACAGACAGACAGACTGATAGACACAGAGAGAGAGAGAGAGAGAGAGACAAACAGACAGACGGTTAGAAGAAATTATATTTTGCACTTGTCTATTTGTGTACAGGTCTCCCCGCCTGTCTGTCTGTCATCCTGTCTCTCTCTCTCTCTCTCTCTCTCGCTCTTTGCCACATTTCAACTCTTTAAATGATTAAATCCATCGACTTCAGTAATCCCCCCCCCCCCCCCCTTGCCCTTTGTCCTTTGCAAAGAAGACAATCAATGTATTATCTCTCCTTACCTTTGATCTGTCGGTGTTGCCAGGTCTCATCCCGGAGAGCAACCATGGTAGAAGTTACAGCTTACTTGTACGTTGCAAGGACGGGGGATCTCCGCAGCGGACGGCAGTAGGTACCATTGTCCTGACCTACGAGACCACTACTACAACCACCACCACTACCACAACCACTACCACCACCACGACCACGACGACCCCCACTACCACCACTACTGAAGAACCTGACGATGATATCTGGGACAATGACGCCTTTGTGGCTATCTTCGCCATTTTGATGTCCATCCTCATTGCTGGATTGCTGGTGGGGCTGTACTTTCTGCTGCGGTTCTGCGGCCTCTGTGGTGGTGTGGGCGGCCTGGCTGGAGGAGCACCAGGACCCTGTGGTGGTTGTGGCGATGCATGTTGTCCCAGGTATGTTTCACCCAGAGGCGGAAATGATCACCTTAAGCGCAATGGAAACACTCCTATTATCATGACAAACTTTTATAGGAAACCATAGAAAATATGTGGAGACGCAGCAAGGACCAAAGTTAGAATTGGCAAGAAGAAAAACTATATGTAGCAAAGTCTCTCGTAAGAAATAATACCGCAACGATACAATAAAACGGAAAGAAAATGGACCGAACGTTTGATTTGTCTGTCCTTTTAGTTTGTGTTTTATGTATCGTTTCTGTACTGTTTCTTCTGCAAGGCTTTGCTACATACAGCTTTTTCTTTGTGCCACATTTTGACTGTTGTAATGATGTAAATCAGGCATGGACAGCCCTCAGCCGTGCGGGCCAAGCCCTTTAATTTGGCCGGCGCCCCAGGTTGACTGAAAATTATTTTACACACCGACCACTGTGCTACTGAACTGTAGCAAAGTCAAAAATTGGCAAAAGGAAAGATAATATCTCTAAAAGCTTTCAACCGATTGGAATGGTATATCTACAGTCATAATGAAATTAGGAGTGAGAGAATCATTTTCTTGACAAACCCTGAGAATCGGCAAAACGTGGCATACAACAATATGGCAAATACCCCTCCATTTTCTCTATTCGGCTTGCGGCTGATTGGTGGACGCCACTTGTGCTAGTGTCTCCCCCCCCCCCCCCCGTCCTATCGTTTTGTTGTGTTCCATCTGTTGTCTCACTTTTTCCCCAGCACACTGTACTTGCCTTCCCCAAACTCAAACAAGCTAAATTCTGTTTGGCTGCACTTGGAAACTGTTCCTACTGAAACACATCCAAGTATTTTATATTTAGTTTAAATTTGATCTTTGAGCTAAGTGGTATGTTCCTTCTTGTCACCTACAGGCAACCTGTTCAGGTGGAACCCGAGGACGATTAGTAAGTTATTTCCTTGTTTTCTGTTGTTTGTTGACTCTGTTATTGGTAATGTTTTCACCGTTGACGTTGTTAATGATGATTTATCATCTCTATTATCATTTTTTCATCTTTTCTCTATTTTTTTTTCTCCCAGACTGTATAACTGAATGTTCTTTCTCGCTTTCTGGTACTCATCCTTTCTCTAATTCCCTCCCTCTTTCTCTCTCCTTTTCTTTTTCACATGCACACATACACGCACACACACACACACACACACTCACACACACAACCCACATTCTGTCTCTCTCTTTTTCATACTCTCTCTCGCTTTTTCTTTCTTTCTCTCTCTCTCTCTCTTTCACCTGCTTTCTCTCCTCCCCCCCCATTTTTTTCTTCCCTTTGGATGAGCTACGATGTGTATGAAAAATGTGTTATGATAAAATTTTGATAATATCAGTGCCAATACTATTGCTTTGTGTGTGCGTTGAAGAGAAAGAGAGAGAGAGAGAGAGAGAGAGAGAGAGAGAGAGAGAGAGAGAGAGAGAGGGAGAGAGAGACGAGTTCTCCTACACTCCATCAAAGTAAGCCTATGTTTCTGTGCTATTTGCAACTAATATTATCTCTCTTTTCCTCAGCTTCAACACAGATATTCGTACCAATAATGAGTACAGGGATTCTTACTGGAAGTCAGGTATGTTCATGTCATTTTCTGCTGGTAATTAAGCCTTTCATACCGTCAACATCATCCGCAGCATTTATTTATTTATTTATTTATTCATTTATTTTGGTAATAAAATGTCTTGTGGGACAAAGAGGACCCGGTAACTACCACAAAGAATAAAATACTGAGCGTTAGACGATGTTACCTATACAACATCTGAGAAGTGGAATTAAGATCTTTAGCACTCTAGCCACCCACCCACCCATCTATCTATGTAATCTGTTTATCTGTCTATCTATCTATCTATCTATCTATCTATCTATCTATCTATCTATCTATCTATCTATCTATCTATCTATCTGTCTGTCTGTCTGTCTGTCTGTCTGTCTGTCTGTCTGTCTGTCTGTCTGTCTGTCTATCTATCTATCTATCTATCTATCTATCTATCTGTTTTGTGTCTGTATATCCATTTATTTAATTCTTCCTATGTGTTCCAAATATACACCGTTATTGCTGATCAATTTCTTCACTCATATACGTGTTCATCCATCTGCCCATCCGTCCCTTCACCTACTTATTAATCTACCTAACTATCTCTCTATCAGGGGACAACTATGAAAGCGGCCCTGGTTACAACGGACGAGGAGACTATTTTGGCAATTCCCTTGAAGGAAGTCCCCGCCGACCGGCTATAACAGCGCCACCCCCACGAGGACACAACTTCTAACCACCCCCCTCCTCTCCCCGACCCTCTAGCGCCTTTTTTGCCCCACCTGCCCTAATTATTTGGTGTGCTGAAATTTTAAACCCTTGTACATAGGCCTACACTGTTTTAATTATCTTTATAGGTGGCTATTTTTCTGAAAATGTGATAACTATATTGACTTCAATGTGCCAAAGCGCATAAATGTCCATAAGAGAGAGAGAGAGAGAGAGAGAGAGAGAGCGAGAGCGACAGAGAGAGAGAGAGAGAGAGAGAGAGAGAGAGAGAGAGAGAGAAAGAGAGAGAGAGAGTGAGTGAGTTGCAGATGGAGAGAATAAGAATTTCCATAAAGCGCCTAGAGCAAATTCTTTGGATTGGGCACTATATAAATGATCTTCATTATTTTTATTATTATTATTATTATAAACAGTTAAAAGCTGACATTTAAGTTCAAAATATGATATTTTTTTATCTTCGGTGGGAGTCTAGATGCTCTCAGACGACTTTGTGGTGTTACTGTCATGTTGCATTTCTTTAAAATTAAGCAAATTAACGAATGGAGTTTTGCACATATGGAAGATACCAGTACGTTACAGAATCAACGGGACCATGAAACTAAAAGCCACGACAGCAGGTCGCATGTGTGCGCCTAGCCTGAAACATTACAGATCATCAGATTTGGTTATTTTGAATATGGAGTTCAGAATGATCACTTTTTCATGTTCTGGGACTTTCAAATTTTTTTGGTGTATCACATTGTTGTTACAGTGTATGCGTTAGAGAGAGAGAGAGAGAGAGAAAGAGAGAGAGAGAGAGATTATGACCCATTTGTCCAGGTCAGTTAAATCATTCAATTTTTCAACGTTATGTGGCCAGAGCCAGAGAAATCAGTATTCTAGGAACGTATATTTTGTTGAGGTTTCCAACTTTATCCGAGCTCCAAATACTAAAAAATGTATAAAGTTACCACTTTTATCTCAAAACCTCATGATAGAGCACATTAATATCAGCCATGGCAGAGTCACTGTCAAACTATACACAAGTTGCATGACGCCCCTTTCTTTTTTTTTCATTATTAATGATTCAGCCTTTACTTGATGTGAGCAGCCGCTGGTGTGGTCATAATTTAATAGGATATTTACTTATTTGTTAAACAATTTTCTAGGTTCATCCAGCCATCATTCATCTAACACTTGCTGTTTTTGACACATCCACTCATACCATTGTTTACCATTCATTTTCTTTCGTTTCATAATTTTTCTATTTTTTCAGCTATTCATCCGAGTATTGCATCATCCATCCATCTAATTACTCACACAACCTCCCTTACCATTCCACGAATCCATGGCATTAATCCAGTATCTATCTTTTTGTCAGCCACTCTCGTTACCGATCTATTATGCGCGTTACGATGTGCAACTTACAGACTATACTCTCACTTCTTGAAGAAAGAGCTGAACGTACAGTCATGAAAACTTCGGAGACGAAAGGCAACCGAACGACACCGTGTTTTCACGGAGCCAGTTTGTTGATAAATGTGCTAAGAAGAAAATAAAACATTGTAAGGCTGTGGACTTCCTTCGAAATCTTATAGGAATCCGATGCTGCACTGAGCAGCAGCGATCTGTGCAAAGCTATATGGCGTCGTGGACAGAAGTGAGCTTGTATGGGCCTGAAACAAGGAATTTTATAGGAAATAATAAAAAATCCATACTGTTTAGTTCCTAGCAGAGAATACAAAACAATAAACCATTTTTTTTTTTTTTAAAACCGATGCCCACACAAAATCTCCAGTATACTGCTTAGATCCGGAATATCATAAAAACCACAGAAAAACTGTGGGGTCGCAGCAGGGCTATAAGCAAAGTCAAAATTGGGCAAAAAGAAAAGGTTGTATGTTGCAAAGCCCCGCGTGAGAAATAAAACCCAAACAATACAAAGCAAACTAAAGAGAAGACAGAAAATACACAAATTTTCGGCTTTCGCCTTTGTCAAGTGAAAAAAATGAACAATAAAAGACTTCAACAGGAACGAAGTGAACCAGTTTACTTAGCTGCGAGTTCTTGCTTCGTTAGCAGCACCAAAGCACGTCCGTCCTCCAAAAGCATGGAAGCAGGAACCTTTTCTTTTTGCCCAATTTGGACTTTGCTTAGATCCGGAGTTTCCCCATGTCTATTCATTCCCCCATCAAATGAGTGTCACTGCCCCTCTTTCTGTCCGTCCACCTGTTCAGCCGGCCATCTCTCCATCCATCAGAACTTCTACCTACAAGTTTATCCAATGGTAAGTCTGCCCCCATCTCCATCCACCCAGTCCTCCATATAACCATCCACCTATTCTATCCGTTTACCCACCAGTTTGTCAATTCGTACATTCATTTATTCATCCTTTTACCCATCCATCCATCTATTGATTATCCATTAATCATCTAAAATTTGCTTTATCAGTCTATCCACTCGTCCCCCCCCCCTCCCTCCCTCCATCCATCCGTCCATCCATCCATGCACCCATCCATCCATCCATCCATCCATCCATCCATCCACCCATTCATCCATCCATCCATCCGTCCATGAAATTCTCAAGTCATTGACAAGTCACGGCTAGTCTGTGATAAAATTAGTATTATGCATTTTTTTTTTGTATGAACACAACAATAAATTTTATACTGTAATAAATATTATCTGTGTTACATCTTTACCTGAGCACATGTAGCTGCAGTTTTGCAAGTGAACCAGAGAGAACGAGTGTTGATGTTGCAGAGCGTAAAGTTGTAAGAATTATTAGCGAAAATCTTTTTACCCTGATAAATGCAGAATTTCACATATTTTTTTTTTCTTCTTTCTCTCACCATCATTTTCTTTTTCTTTGTTTCCTGTGGTTGTTCAACTTTGTCTTCTCTCTTTTGACTCTGTCTCTCTTTCCCTGTCTCTTTATCCCTCTCTCTCTCTCTCTCTCTCTTTTGCATTTCTCTTTCATCTTTATCTCTCTTCCCTAACCCTCTCTGTTTTTCTCTTTCTTCGTACTCTCTCTTTCTCTTTCTCTGACTCTGTCTCTGGTTCTTTTTTGGTCTTCTATTTAATGTTTATTTATTTATTTATTTTTTGCATAGTTTCTTCTTGTTCAGGCTACTCTTATTCCTCCGAGGGAGTGGTAAGGATAAGGTTTTGTTAATTTTGCCCGGGCAGCGGCCTGTTCAGCCTGATCTCCTTGCTATCCAACTGACAAGGTATCTTTTACGTGCACACGGTCCCTCCGAGTTTTTCGACTTATCCGAGAAGACTAGGTGCTCGATCCTACCCACCATAGGATCAGGGACAGGAAAATATGAGAAAAAAAAAACAACAAGAAAATTCCAATAAGCCTGTTCAGACCGGGATTTGAACCCCGCACCTTCGGAGTGAGAGGCGAGCACCAACGAGTCCCCAACATGTATCTACCACTTTGAAGACCACTGATCTGGCTGCAGCTCCTGATGTAAAGGATACAGTAGTTTAAAAACTATACCGATTGAATTGTATGACGTAGGTGGTGAGAAAAAATGTATGGAACACCGTCAGTGCTATGTTATTCAATGTCACGGATGATGGGCCGTGTGGAAAATAAAACCAGCTGTACATAAACAGATATTAATAGGAATGAATGGGGCGGAATTTACGAACGCAATAGAATCTTTCACGGGATCTGCGGAACTGATTGGAAATCGATATTTTGAAAGAGTATAGATTTCATGGTTTATAGCAGGTAAACGGTCACATTTGAGAGTTTTTGATATAACTACGGCGTTTATACCTGAGAGAAGGCTAAGAACTTTCTTACATGTCTTTCTTTCTTTCTTTCTTACTTTCTTTCTTTCTTTCTTCTGTCTTTCTTCTCTCTCTCTTTCTCTTTTCTCTCTCTGCTTTCTTTTGCTTCCTCTCTCTCTCTCTGTCTCTCTCTCTCTCTGCCTCTCTCTTCCCTTGTGTATTTTTAAAACACAGTTTTCTACCGACTTCGTGAATAGTCTCATTTATATTTTATGTAGATATATGACTCAGTCTGGTAGTGAGGGTAATTTTTTTTTTTTGGTACTGTTTCAAAATAATTTTTAAAAAAACTATCAATCGTTTATGGGGGTAGGCGGTTGGTGGGTATTTCTTTTAGGATCTCCTTCTGTCATATCATTCTATTAAACGTCTATCGTCTTACTTTTTCCTCGCAGCTGTTATCGTGTGGCAGTCCTTTCTTTCTGTCTCAACCCAACTCGTCTATGAAGTCCAGAAGGCGAGCCTGTGTCGCGGGAAAGAGAGGTAACCTCAACAGTTTCTATGAGCATTGTCGTGTGTGTGTTCCTGCTGGAATTGTGTAGACTGACAAAACGATTCAGGAATCATAAAAGTTTCCCAAAAACATTTCTTCAATTGATAGCACTCCGCTTTTCAACATCTTCCGTGGGAAATATTTCTTTACCAGCATTAAATGTGTTGATCTACGTCAATGAACGGGGCCACTGACATTTCCATTATGCGAATGATATAAAAGTGTGACAAAAGTCTATTTTCTATGCATTGGATTTGACGTCGTTATAAATGATGATTTATGCAAATAAACACACAGTGTTCAGACGCGGCTGTCTTGTGAGGGAGATTTCAGAAGTGAAGACAATGGTTACTGCAGGGTTTAAAAGAGCCGTGTATATTGTAACCTTTGTGGTGTTTTTTTTATAGTAATCAAACATCAGTTTGAATTCTTTTTTTTTTAATAGTAACATAATTATATTAATAGTTTCCTTAAATAAATATTTTTAAAAAGTATATATACCGGTAATGATAATATTTTTTTTAAATTTCATTATAATTACACTCCCTCACCCCTTTCTCACTTGGGGGGGGGGGGGATTCTTTGCATTCATACTCTACATTGTATTTATAGCTGGTTAAATGATGATTGTGTTTCTAAGGGGATCGTGAAATAGGCCACACGAAATACTTTTATTTTAAGTTTCAGAATATTAAGATCTTATCACAGACATTCAAGATTTGAAAGGTCGTAAGCTCATATAAGGCAGAGCCGTTTTAAGACACATTCGGCAGTTGCTCGGGGACTTCATGGGTTTGTGTGTGTGTGTGTGGGGGGGGGTAGCATGCAATTTTATGGGTAGTTGCTTAAAGTGCGGGCCGCAGTCTATTTATTTTGCCCAGGGGTGTATAATGATGTTAAAACGGCATTGGCATAAGACGGGGGGGGGGGGGTTTGCGGGAAAAGAGGGAGAGGGGTTGAAACCAAGTGCATGAAAAGGGTACACGCACGTAAGGGTGGCCCATGTGTAGAAGGATAGGGAGCATTTCATTCAATGAAATGGTGTTACAAGAACTACTCTGATCTTGTTTAGCGTATAATGTTTTCTTCCCTAACACAGCAGACTTTATGACAAACGTGTCTGTTGACCTGCAGGGAGTGTTACTGTCACTTGGTCTTATTTGTATTCGGTACGAAATCTGAAAATGATATAATGGCATTACTGTCTGTTGTGTCACCCGACACGGAGCTGTGGTTGTTCTACCCTTCCCCTTCCCTCTGGCCCCTAATCGCCACCTTCACTGTTGTGTTATTTCTATGTAGGCTTAGGCCCGGCACGACCGAGCCCATTTTGATTGGCCAACTAGTTGGTGACGTCAGGGCATTTAGTTTCAGTGAAAAAAAAATATATAGGTAGAATACGCATATCCACCATCTTGTCTGTTCGGACCCAAGCTTGACCATGGCGATGGTGGCATTGATTTTGATTAGTTAGGTGATTTGCACCGTGAGCACTTAACGCGTCGCGAACCAATCGGCGGCGAGTTTTAAAGAAGTTCCCCAGTGTAAGCAATGACACGTGTGTATACGCACATGGGAGACGTTCGATCAATTCTTTCACTTCATTTCTCTTGTTTACACGGATGGTAGGGAATCTGACCAGCTTGGATCCATCCTTTCTACCCTTGTCATAACAATCAACGGCAATGCAACCAGCAGGCATTATAACCCCTTAGATACATCACGAAGTTACACTGATCAGCTGATCCACCGGCCATCTTGTTTAGCGGAAGTACAAAACAAAAACTCTGTGACGTCATGCGCATCTACCTATTGGCTAGTACACGGTATCTCATTGAAACCCAATATCGTGACGTCACTTCCATCCAAGTGCTCGGCGGATCAAACTCGGCTATTGCGTGCTTAGCCTTAATCATCACTAGATCAACATGGCGGGGGGTGGGTTGTCGCCCGCGATTTTGATTTATGGGGGGGGGGGGGGAGTCAAGGAGGGTTGGGTTGGGAGTGAATACAGGACATCCGTTAACTTGTTCAACAATTCCCATAGATAGGTTTTATAAATAAAAAAGGTTGGGGTTTTTTTTGCTGGTGCATTTGATAAAGAATGTTCTCTGTTTTATAATGAACAATCAACACGCCTTTTGACATTAATAAAGCTTTGAAAAACTTGACATCATACTTTGTGTGTAGCCTGTCTTTTTGTGAAATGTGTCTGTGCTGGATTTCAATAGGGATTTGGTTGGGGGACGATGAAAGAAAATTTGGAGCGTAACGGGGTCGATTTGCCTGAAAAAATGTTGAGAACCGCTGCACTAGATGATACGATTTATAACTTATGCGGCTGCGGTTTAGGGTAGGGGTGGGGTGGGGTGGGGTGGGGTGTGTATGTTCGTTTATTTACCTATGAGTGATTGTGGTGTGGGAGGGAGGGAGGGGGGGGAGGTGTGTGTGGAGGCTGCAGTGGGAGTTGACATTCACAGCTTGCCTCTTGAAATAGTAGCCTACCTTTAATCTGATGTATTTTTATGGCAGGCATCAGGCAAACAAACATACAAGCAAGCAAATCAATAATGAATCTTTGTTGACATTCATTTGTTTCAGTTTGAGTTTGGGTTAGGAATTTGAGTTTAGAGAACGCACGTCGACACGATAACGTTGACATTGTGCCAGGGAGAAACAAGAGGATGGACAGAATGGAACACAATGATAGGACAGATGGAGACCCTAGCACGCAGAGCTCACCAACCACAGGCTGACAGATTAGCAAAATTGAAACTGTTGAGTTGATCAGTATCGCCAACATTCAGCTTATATCACACCTGCGTTTGCTAGCCATTGGCTTGACCTTTCATTCATTTCGCCCCCCCCACACCGCCCTCTCCCGTGCCGGATTTTTGCACTCTCACCCCTCCCCCCCCCCCACACCGCCCTCTCCCGTGCCGGATTTTTGCACTCTCACCCCCCCCCACACCGCTGTCTCCCGTGCCGGATTTTTGCACTCTCACCCCCCCCCCACACCGCCCTCTCCCGTGCCGGATTTTTGCACTCTCACCCCTCCCCCCCCCCACACCGCCCTGTCCCGTGCCGGATTTTTGCACTCTCACCCCCCCCCCCCACACCGCCCTCTCCCGTGCCGGATTTTTGCACTCTCACCCCCCCCACACCGCCCTCTCCCGTGCCGGATTTTTGCACTCTCACCCCTCCCCCCCCCCACACCGCCCTGTCCCGTGCCGGATTTTTGCACTCTCACCCCCCCCCACACCGCCCTCTCCCGTGCCAGATTTTTGCACTCTCACCCCCCCCCACACCGCCCTCTCCCGTGCCGGATTTTTGCACTCTCACCCCCCCCCCCCCACACCGCCCTCTCCCGTGCCGGATTTTTGCACTCTCACCCCCCCCCCCACACCGCCCTCTCCCGTGCCGGATTTTTGCACTCTCACCCCCCCCCCCCACACCGCCCTCTCCCGTGCCGGATTTTTGCACTCTCACCCCTCCCCCCCCCCCACACCGCCCTGTCCCGTGCCGGATTTTTGCACTCTCCCCCCCCCCCACACCGCCCTCTCCCGTGCCGGATTTTTGCACTCTCACCCCTCCCCCCCCCCACACCGCCCTGTCCCGTGCCGGATTTTTGCACTCTCACCCCCCCCCCACACCGCCCTCTCCCGTGCCGGATTTTTGCACTCTCACCCCCCCCCCCCACACCGCCCTCTCCTGTGCCGGATTTTTGCACTCTCACCCCCCCCCCACACCGCCCTCTCCCGTGCCGGATTTTTGCACTCTCACCCCCCCCCCCCCCACACCGCCCTCTCCCGTGCCGGATTTTTGCACTCTCACCCCCCCCCCCCCACACCGCCCTCTCCCGTGCCGGATTTTTGCACTCTCACCCCCCCCACCCTCTCCCGTGCCGGATTTTTGCACTCTCACCCCCCCCCCCACACCGCCCTCTCCCGTGCCGGATTTTTGCACTCTCACCCCCCCCCCACACCGCTGTCTCCCGTGCCGGATTTTTGCAGTCACCCCCCCCCCCTTACACCGCCCTCTCCCGTGCCGGATTCTTGCACTCTCACCCCTCCCCCCACACCGCCCTCTCCCGTGCCGGATTTTTGCACTCTCACCCCTCCCCCCCCCCCACACCGCCCTCTCCCGTGCCGGATTCTTGCACTCTCACCCCTCCCCCCCACACCGCCCTCTCCCGTGCCGGATTTTTGCACTCTCACCCCTCCGCCCCACACCGCCCTCTCCCGTGCCGGATTTTTGCACTCTCACCCCCCCCCCCACACCGCCCTCTCCCGTGCCGGATTTTTGCACTCTCACCCCTCCCCCCCTTCCCAAACCACCGTGTCTTAGCACTCTCAACCCCGTCGCGGCTCAACTTGGCAAAGAAATTTCACTTCCATTGAGACGGGCATTGACACTCACTCAACCATGCATGAAGATTCAAATGATCGTTAAAAAGATCGATACATCTGAATGGCAGCGATCATAAACAGGATCAATGGGTAAACAAAAGACTTGCCTCTTCAAACTTAAGAGTAGGGAAACCTTAGAACGGAGCGGATCTTATCTCGCATGTTTCAAGACCTGTGTCAACACTTCACAGTTGGTTACCCCTGGATGTGTGTGTGTATTAGATTCATAAGCATACCTCGGTGTCGGTTTGTGAATGTAAGATTTGACACTGTTTAGTTTTCTACCATTTTAAACACAAATTATTCTCAATTTTTAATCTTCTGTCCTAGCACCTCACAGTGAGAAATTTGTGTGTTAAATTCACAGGCTTACTTCCGTGTAGTTTTGTGAATTTAAGATTTGACACTGTTTAGTTTTCTACCATTTTAAACACAAATTATTCTCAGTTTTTAATCTTCTGTCCTAGCACTTCACAGTGAGAAATTTGTGTGTTAAATTCACAGGCTTACTTCAGTGCAGTTTGGTGGGTTTAGGATTTGAGTCTATGGTAGTCGTTTAGCATTTTGTAGACAAAATATTTCCAGATTTCGATACTGTGTCAAAATTTTATATTTGGTTATTTTTGGGTGTATCCGTTTCATTACCGTACCTCTGTTGATTCGTAAATTTAGAATTTGAAAACATTTACTTTTCTAAAAACAGCAACAACAACAACAAAAAACTCCAAACATTTCCTGACCTCTGTACTTCGGCAATGATCAAAGTCAAAATTGGGCAAAAAGAAAAGGTCGTATGTTGCAAAACCCCGCGTGAGAAATAAAACCCAAACAATACAAAGCAAACTAAAGAGAAGTGCAACATACAACCTTTTTTTTTTGCCCAACTTTGACTTTGCTTATAGCCCTACTGCGACCCCACAGTTTTTCTGTGGTTTTTATGATATTTCGGCAATGATCACAGATAACAGTAAACGTAAGGTCAAAGCTAAAACACTCAGGACGTGAATTAAAAATTTGCAAATTTCGGTCTCCACTGAAAAACAAAAAGTTAAGAAAATGAAATAGAATCCCCATATTTCAAAGTATACGTTACAGCAGCGATAACAGTAACATTATTATTCAAGTTTGAACTAGACCATACCAACTATCACAAACTTTGTCTAAAAATACCAAAGGTTAATTTCTGCCAAGTCTTAATAGAAGTTTATGGATATAGGATTTGTTACTTTTATTTTTCTAAAAATTGAACACAAAATATTCCCATACTTTTGTATGTGTGTAAAGTGTGTAATAACTGACCTGCAAAACACACATAACAGTAAACTTCAGGTATAAACTCGAACATAGTTCTATATTGACGAAGTCGTGATATTTAACATTCAAATAGATACTTTCAGTTTTCCTGCAAACATATACCTTGCAATTCATTATCTGATAATAGGAGTAGAAATCCTCTAATTGGTATTTAAGGACAACGTTTACCTTCAGCAGTTCCTGCACTATGCCCGATGATTTGGATTTATGTACATTTACGAAAAAATATGAGCTTGTATGATAAAGTTTTATCTATTTATTTAATTAATTAATTATTTACTTATATATAAAAAAACAAAAAAACAAATCCAAAGTTAAACTAGAGTAATATTTTTTTAAATGATAGAAATCATTTTGAATTCTTATCTAAGGCTTGGAAAATTTTGAATTTCAATAGCTAGCTATAGTGTAAAAAATATATTTTGAAAAAATTAAGTTCGTAGTTTTTCTTTACAGACATTTTTGCTTTGTTAGGTGAACCCACAGGAGTTAGACTTCGCTGGAGGAAATTAGAACTGGATATTTCAGACAAGGAAAATTTAGCAAAGAAAACGACAGTCGAGAACATTCCTGCCTCCACACAGGGGTCACAGATACCTCTCCTTATCTCCCTTCCTTCACTGAAAATGACTTGAGTACTTTTTTGAGCGCCATAAAAGATTTTCTCCTCACAACAGCACATAAGTCTATTTGCCAGTCTTGCTGAACATATTTTACGATGTGGACTCACTTCAGCAAGACATTCGCCCAGATTATATGTGTGGTTACCTTTGTCTTGGAAGTCACAAATGGACAGTTGGTAAGTATGATTATTTGTTTTTAACTCTATTGCTGCCAGGAAATTATCATTGTGCCAACCTAACGTTTTTAGCCCCGTATTCTAATCGTATTAACAACGCATTCACCAAGAAAACATGTTACATGACAGACATCATATTTACTAGTTTCAACCATCAGTCTGTGGACAAATGCTTGTGTAAAGAAATTCATATCTATCTTTAATGACATCCCTTGTTTCATCAAATAGTAGAAACCAAGATTTTGGGGGAAAACCCAGCTAGTTGAATGTAGGTCAGCCATCAAATAGAGTGGTGAGTGGAGAAGGTGAGGCAAACAACTGGCCATGAGTAAAGCCCAGACTACTCATATCAACTGACTAGTACGAAATGCGATGTTTGTTTCACTTAAGAGCAAGACAAAAGTCACAGAATTTGGGAATTTTTGGTATAAGTGGTGAAGCCTATTTGTAGACCATTCAAGAGTGCGTGATTGGCGGGCCCTTCTGGCAAAGGTCTCCCTCTGTCCTGCCATTCTGCTATATTTTGTCCATCGCCCTGCTTTCTACCTAGCACAGTAATGGCTGTTGTCATGTCAAAGAGCTGTCTGGAAACTCAGACTCAAATTCCTAATCCAAGAGCAAATAGAATAATGCAAGTCAAAACAAACAGAGAAAGATATAGATGATATTTTGTTTTCCACCTACAGTTCATCTCAACAACGCATTCTGTGCTGTATTTTATGACGTTTCCACGCCATGTTACCTCATGGGTAATGTCTGTTACTGCGTTAGGACATGCACCTGTAAGATGTGTGTATCAGTGTATCAGGTGCAGGCTCTTGAATGATGCGTGAACAGGAATTTTCTGCGTGAGATTAAAAAGTGATTCTTGTCTTGCCTTTTTTTTTCCTTTTAAATAAATTTGGTATTTAAGTTGAGTTTGTACTGAGCTGGCAACATCAGCAAAGTAAACATTAATGCCGGAATGCCCATTTCATTGGTTTTCACGGCTGAGTGTTTAAAAATTACCAGATGTTATCTGGTAAAGGCAGTAAAAGAATTGGGTATCTCCTTTAAATTACATCACAGTTCCCATACATCATTTTAACAATCCAATTTGTAATTAACATAAATAATTTGGGTGGAGAAAGGGAATTGAGGGTTGAGGGGTAGACGTTACATCTGATTTCTAAAGTTTACAGTTTTCCTTCAAATGTCAATAAGTTAGGCATGACATAAATTCCAAAATTAACCTCGATTCTTGCTTAAGATATCGGTTACCATGGAAACAGAAACCACGTTCTTATTTTGTGTATAGTTCTCTGAAATTAAATTTTTTTTTTTTTTTAATGCTCATTTACATCTATAGGCACTGAACTGAAATTCTAAGTTCTGATATAGATTTCAACCATAAATATCCACTGCTGTCGTTTCAAACGGTTCAATTTCTTGTAGCAATTTGCCCTTTGATTTTAAAAGAAAAAGATAATCAATGGTGGACGGCAGTGAATATTTGATGATTTCACACAACGTCAATGACGGTTTTTGAATGCAAGGGAGAAACAAAAACGCAGGAGAACAAAACGTGGCAGTGCTGGATATAATTAAATACTGGAAAAAAATAAAAGTATTTTGCAAGGACACTTGGCCTAGAGACAAGATGTTCGCATCTCATGCCGGAGATACCGGGTTCGAATCCTGGTAGATGCAGGCATGTTGGACTTTTTATTCCCTTTTATCCTGTCCCTTATGCTATGGTAAGTAGGATCGAACTCCTAGTCTTCTCGGATAAGGAGGGCCCATGTGCATGTTGCGCACGTTAAAGATACCTTGGCAGTTGGAAAGTCGAGAAGAGCAGGCCGAACAAGGTCGCTCCCCGGGCAAAATTCTAATAAAACAAATCCCTACCACAAAAACACACAGACACAAGAACAAGGGAAATAAAAAGAAGAAAAAGTGAGGTGTAAACGCCAAGGGCAGCAAATCTCCTTAAATAAAGACCTAAACTACGTATTTTGCAAAGAATATACACATTTATGAACCTATTGTGTTGTATGGTATTGACAGATATATCATTTACGTCGTTAAACATGTTTTTAATACTTTTTCTTCTTTCTCGCCTGTGTTTCCCCGGCAGATGCTGAGCCCATTTACACGACCATTCAATATACATGAAGACACCTTAGTGGAAACACAGATTGCAAGGGTAAGTGAGAGATCTTTCCTTTGAAGTCACCTACCCCCCTGAGTAGGGTCAAAGGAGGGAAGGGTACCCCTTTGACAAATACTATCAGTATTGTAAAGACAATCAAAGGCGGGCCCTTGAGAACATGACAATCGTAGCCAGGAAAACTACGTCAATCCGACCTAGTTTTCATTAGAAATGGTAGGATTATCATAAGGGCGGATCCCCTACATCAAACTGACGTCACCGCGATGTCTTAACCAGCTAATCTACGTAGGAAGGATGTGATTCCTGTGTGCAAAGTTGACATCAGTTCTACGTCGGATCTCCATAGGGTTGTTGGCTGGGATTATATTATGTTTCAAAGAAGATTCTTAAGAGCTTAAGCACAAAACAAACTTATGAACAGTTTGGAATTGAGCCTATATTTTCTTGTCTGGCCTTAACCTATTCCCAGCTCTGCACGGGCCTGTTTATATGTGTGTGTATGAGGGAGAATGTGTGTGTATGAGGGAGAATGTGTGTGTATGAGGGAGAATGTGTATGTATGGGGGAAGGGATGTGGAGGAGTGATGTGTGTTTGTTAGAGTCTTTTTTGTGTGACTTTATGTTATAAGTGTGGGAAACTGTGTATGTGTGTACGTGTGCTTGGGAGAATTCGTGGGTGGCTGTGACTAATATAATGAGCATGACAGACTTTGTACATTTGTGTGCACGGATGTGCGTTTGTATGCGTGTAGGACGCGAGAGACAGACAGCAAAAGAGAGAGAGAGTATTTATATATATATATATATATATATACAGAGAGAGAGAGAGAGAGAGAATGTGCAAAGAGGGAAGAAGGATAAAGACAAAGAGAAAGAGGGTGCTTTAATGGGGGTGGGGGGTGGGGGGAGAATGGAAAAGAGAGATAGGGGAGAGAGAGAGAGAGAGAGAGAGAAAGAGAGAGAGAGAGGCAAAGAGAGAGAGAGAGAGAGAGAGAGTGCATATAGGTTAGAAGGAGAAGGGCAAAGAGAAAAAGGATATGTTAATTGGAGGGGGAGGGGGGGGGGGAAAGAGAAAGAAAGAGAGATAGGATGTGTTAATTTGAGGGGAGGGTTGAGAAAAAGACAGACAGACAGACAGACAGAGAGAGAGAGAGAGAGAGAGAGAGAGAGAGAGAGAGCGAGAGAGAGAGAGAGAGAGAGAGAGAGAGAGAAGAGAGATAGATAATGTGTATAGGGGGAGAGAAATAAATGTGCGTAATTTTTTGTTCAGGTGAACTGCGTCAACCCAGGAGATGCCTGTCTCTGCAATCTAGTAAACAGTAACTTGTTCACCCTTGACGTGCCTTTCACAGTGTGGAAGAAAAATGGATTCACAGGTGAGATAAACTAATGATAAAAAAAAGTCCAAAAAAAAAATTTAATTTGAACACAAATGCTGGATTTAGACATAAGTTTAATAAACTACAACGTAGCGCGTTGCAATCCACAGGGACTTTTCAAATTTCAGAAATCCATTATTACATGCACTTATAAAAGAAAGTCAGCATTTCTATATCTCAGCGTGACTTAAAATCAATACTAACAGATTTCAGGACTTACGGATGCTTGGCACCAGTTATTGACTAAATCCTTAAAAATATACATTTCGGGATTTTTGTAAAGGTTACTATTGATACTCGGATTACAACACGGCCATTGATAATTACTGATACCAAAGTGTCGATTGTTTAAAAAATATATAGGTTTTTTTAGTCCATTTCGTCGTGCGGTGACGGCCTCGTCTTTGGCTTTAATGGATTTTATTTGACGGCCTGTCAATAGAAATCATTTCGGTGAACTTTTACCAAACAGTAACTGCGTGCACAACACCCTAGTGTGCGTGGGAGTCTGTAGCCTATTTTTGAGAGGGAGTTGAGAGAAGAAAGAGAGATACAGAGAGAGAGAGAGAGAGAGAGAGAGAGAGAGAGAGAGAGAGGGGGGGGGGGGGAGAAGAAAGGGAGATACAAAGAGAGGAATACACGGAGAGGGGTGCAGGGTGGACGTAGGTTTACTCAGGGCACGGCGGAAGCACCCTAACCCCTTTTCTTTGGAGGGGGGGGGGAGGGGGGGGGTGAGTGATAAGGATAAAGTTTATTTAATTTTGATCGGGCAGCGCCCTGTTCGGCCTACTCTTCTCGATTTCTAGCTGCCAAGGTATGCAGCGTGCACACGGGCCAGCCTAGGTTTTTCGTCCTTATCCGAGAAGACTAGGTGCTCTATCCTACCTACCATAGCATCAGGAACAGGAAAATATGAAAAAAAATCCCCTAATTCCAAAATGCCTGTACCGACCGGGATTCGAACCCGGTACCTTTGGCATGAGAGGAGAGCACCTTGCCTCACCACCACCGTGTCCTATTGTGTGTTTTTTGAGTTTGCTTCTTTGCTCCTTGGCTTATTCTTCTTTAGCCCCGTAGTCCACAAAAACAAGGCAAAATAGACGTGAGTAGTGTACATAAGGCCCAGTTTACATAGGACGACACGCGAAACAGGTAACGCCTCATGCCTGAGTAGGCCTAGTCATGCTCTCGCGTTTCTGGCGTGTCGTTACCTCCTATGTGCACATTGCCGTTTAAATCATTGTTACCACTTTTGTTCTCACGCATGAGGCGTTACCTGTTTCGCGTTTCTCGTTTCGCGTGTCGTCCTATGTAAACTGGGCCTAATGTATTATCGAGCTGTTGAATTGATGCGTTGTCACGATGTTGAACGGAAAACGCATCTTTTGGAGTCAGTCAAGTCTGTTAGAAATTCACTACATGTGACTCACTACGCTATGAGATTTAAATTCTTGTTGTTGTTGTTTTTTGTTTTCGTAGATTTTTTCATCATCTGTTGCTGTTGCTTCTGATTTTATCGCTCTTGCTGATGTTGCTGTAGGTGTTACTCTGTTGTCACGGTTGTCGCTGACTGTTGTTGTTGTTGTTGGCGCGGGTGGTGTCGGTGGCCACTCACAGGATGAAAAACTCGGATGGCCCGTTTGCAAGTTGCACACGCTAAAGATACCATGGCAGTTGGAAGTCGAGAATACCAGGCCTGACAAGGCAGTTGCCGGGGCAAGATTAAAAAACAACAACAACTAATCCCACCCCCCCCCCCAACCCCCATGGGATCGAACAAGTGTACAAAATACAAACGAAGAGTCCATGGGAAAAAACCGGCTCAGTCACAGATTTCATGTTCAGAGAAAATTGAGTTTCTAAGTTTGACTGAGCTCTTTCTTTCATAGACTTATGTTATTTTTAGATGTCTGTTCTAGCGGACTGAGCCCATTTCTGTCAAAGATGCTGAAGTAGGTTATACAATGGAATATTAGCTTCGTCTTTTGGGCCAGTATCCCATAATTTCTACAGTGTGACTTATCTCATTTTCCCCCGTGGACTCTTCAAATACGACAACAAGAACAAGAAAAATAAATAACAAGAAAATGACAGGTGCAAATGCCAAAGGCCGAGATCCACCGAAAACATGGCGGCTCCAAAACAAACATGGCGGCTCCAAAACAAACATGGCGGCTCCAAAACAAACATGGCGGCTCCAAAACAAACATGGCGGCTCCAAAACAAACATGGCGGCTCCAAAACAAACATGGCGGCTCCAAAACAAACATGGCGGCTCCAAAACAAACATGGCGGCTCCAAAACAAACATGGCGGCTCCAAAACAAACAAACATGGCTTCTCTAACTTGAACATGAAGAATTTGTTTTATCTTTCAGATTTCTTCGTGTATTATGTGGGTGTGGCTAACGGGCAACGCCTGTCATTCGCAAATACCCCAACCTACTTTCTGACCGTTGAATGTTTGGACACGACACGGACACAGGTTAATCGGACCGTCATAGAGATTGACGTCCAGCAAAATTTGGCGCCCATCTTTCTCAATCCAAACTACCCAGACGGTGAGTGAAATTGTGATATAAATTGGCGCTATTTTTTTTTTGGGGGGGGGGGGGCTGAGACTTAGGCCCAAATTTGTTGCCTAAGATATTACCAAATTAATTTATTTTCTAGGACATTGAGACATTATTTTGTTACTTAGGACATCTGGACATTAATAATTATGTTGTTTAGGACATGGTCACATTAGATTTTGGTCTTGGATTTTAGCACATTGACATGATTTGTTGTCTGAAAAATTAGGGCATTCATTTCCTATTTAAGACATTACCACATTAATTTGATGTCTCAGATGTTAACCCATCAATTTCTCTTTTATGACATTATTTGCTGTCTGAGACATTAGAACGTCAATTTGTTGTCTTGGAAATTAGGACATTAATTTGTTGTCTAGGACACTGGGACAAATAATTATGTTGTTTTGACAGAAGGTGTCTAATCAGTTAGTGATCATGTTGGTGTGTAATTCCTCCTCGCAATGACAACAATACAGTGTGAAGATGCCCTTATCTTTCATGAAGTACTCCTCCATGTCTCTGCCAGTCTGTCTGTCTGTCGATCTGTGTGTGTCTGTGTGTGTGTGTGTGTCTATCCTCCTCTCTCTCAAACAATCACTTGCTCACATACTCACGCCCATGCACTTTTATTCAGCAAACCACACACTCACTCACTCAGGCAGCCAGGAAGTTAGTACTCTACACGTACTCCACTCACTCACTCACACATTCGTTCACTCACTCACCACTCACTCACTCACTCATTCGTTCACTCACTCACCACTCACTCACTCACTCACTCACTCACTCACTCACTCACTCGCTCACTCACTCACTCACTCGCTCACTCACTCACTCACTCGCTCACTCACTCACTCTCACTCACTCACTCACTCACTCACTCAATCACTCACTCACTCACACTCACTCACTCACTCGCTCACTCACTGACTCTCACTCACTCACTCACTCACTCACTCACTCACTCACACAGTATCACCAAAAACTTACATCGGGGTGGGGGGGGGGGGGAGCTGGAAAAATTGAAACGCTTGTGTAATTTCTTTTACTTTTAAATTTATACTTTTCTTGCTTTGTTTGTTTTGCCATTTTAAACATTGTACCAAGCGCCTCTGCAGTCTCACGTTTTTGTGCATGAATTTGTTCATCACTGCGCCCTGTCTAGAACATTAGAAAAACAAAGGCTGAAGCGGCTCGATCACCTCATGAGGTTTCCGAGTAGAGCGAAGAGCTCAGCATACAGAGCGTATAACATGAAGAGGAATGGATCCAGAGTTGTGAGGGGGGGGGGTGGGGGGGGGGTCCTAGAAAGACATGGATAGAAGGTCTCAAAGAAACAACTGAAAGAATCAACCTAACCATGGCAGACGGTACCCATCAGACCAACATCCGAAAGCTGCATCTCCCCTCGACGCTTAAGGGGCCTGGCGCACTATCCCGTTTCGCATGCTGCACGGCGTGCAAACGCAGATTTTTGCTTGCTTGGCAAAGAGTTTACCGTGCTGCACACCACGCGAAAGATTGCTTGCATTGAACGGGTGGTTAATTTTAACATAGTGCGCGCGGGGCCTAACAGCACAAGAGGATAGAAAAAACTAAAACTAATCAATTTGCTAATCTCTTAACATGTCTCTGACTGGATTACTGGCATTTCTCCCTCAGATACCTTGACACTGGATGCGATAACACCAGTGGTACCAGGGACATTGATATATACCCTGTCGTCCAGAGATCCTGAGAACGATCCCGTTACTTACAGCATAGCGACCAGTCCGAATGTCAACTACTTTGAAGTCGGAGCTCGTAAGTTTCAGTCGATACTTAAGGTTATTTAAATAATAATATCCTCAAAGTTATAGAATATTTATTATCTTTCGTTTTTTGTTCTTTTTTTTTATTTTACATTTTTGTCACAGTGTTGAAGACTAAATAGTAACCTGGATTGCGTCTTGGTGTAGTAACAATTTGATTCATATCGCGAGTACTGAAATCGGTTTGTACTTGACATTTTTGCCCCTTGATTTTGCGATTTCCCCGTCCCTTATGTCAATAATTTGTTGTTGTTTTTTTTCTGGGGGAGCTGCAAGGCTTCCCCTTGCTGCGTGAGGGGTGAAGGGGGATCTTCTCCAGGGGATTGGGGGTGGGGGGTGTTTTGCATGTAGGGGAAAGGGGGTGGGTAAGGGCACTGTTACCACAGAAACACTTAAGACAAAGGGGGAAAAAACAACAAAAACTGATGTCCACCTATGTATTCCTACAGGAGATGGTATGATCACGACCAGCGTGGATCTACGAGAGGCCACTATAGACACCATCACTCTGACTGCATCTGCCACAGACGGCATCAATGTGGTGGACAATTTTGATATCCTCATCACCATCAACAGTACGTCATCAGTTCATGTGTCCATGCAATTTCTAAGGGCCACCCATAAAGTATGTTCGCTTGGTTGGAGGGGGGGGGGGGCGAGACTGGCCTCTGGGAAGCTTACCAATGGTTTTTCCGTTCGATTCTTTGCTATTCCCTATAGCAACCTGGCAACGTGGTGTTAGATGTATGTTGCAATGTGTTCTTGTGTGTATTTGACAAGACTAGAATTACCCTAGCGCGGAGCACTCTATAGCAACCTGGCAACGTGGTGTTAGATGTATGTTGCAATGTGTTCTTGTGTGTATTTGACAAGACTAGAATTACCCTAGCGCGGAGCACTCTATAGCAACCTGGCAACGTGGTGTTAGATGTATGTTGCAATGTGTTCTTGTGTGTATTTGACAAGACTAGAATTACCCTAGCGCGGAGCACTCTATAGCAACCTGGCAACGTGGTGTTAGATGTATGTTGCAATGTGTTCTTGTGTGTATTTGACAAGACTAGAATTACCCTAGCGCGGAGCACTCTATAGCAACCTGGCAACGTGGTGTTAGATGTATGTTGCAATGTGTTCTTGTGTGTATTTGACAAGACTAGAATTACCCTAGCGCGGAGCACTCTATAGCAACCTGGCAACGTGGTGTTAGATGTATGTTGCAATGTGTTCTTGTGTGTATTTGACAAGACTAGAATTACCCTAGCGCGGAGCACTCTATAGCGTTACGTAAAGAGAGCAATCGGTCCACTCAGCTCAATCATTCTGGCCTTGGCTATTATTTCCTATTGTTGTTGCTGTTGTTTCTTCATCATCATCATCACCGTTTCCATCATCATCGTCATCATCATCATCATCATCAAGATTATATCATCACCATTTTCGTCAGCAGCATTATCATAATCACAATTTTCATGGTCTTTATTACCATCATTATCATCTTTTTCATCGTCATCATCGTCATGTCATCATCACCATCATCCTCTTCTTCTTCTTGTTCCTTTTCTTCTTCCTCTTTTTTCTTCTCCTTCTCTTTATCATCATCATCACCTTCATCATCATCATCATCTCATTCTTCTTCTTTTTCTTGCTCTGCCGCAACTCACTAAAACTGTGGTTATAAAGAAATCTGTTTCCTCAATACCCAGTCAAAATGTTCATACTGTAACCTTATCTTTCGTGTCAGTGTGGTAGAAGGGGACATTAATCTGAAAAAGAAAAATTATCGTGTTATTGCCCCTATTTCTTCTCTCACATCCATCGCTTCCCCAGTGGGTGGTTGGCGGGCGTAATTTTTTTTCGCACTCACTTTACCAAATTCAGGAACTTGACAGCAACAGCTCTAACATGTTACAGGGATTTTCGGTGACGTTCAGAGTCATTTTAAGGTTAATGTTAGGGTTAGGGTGCACATTCCAGAGATTTCAGCACCCATGGCAGTGTTCGGTAGAACAAAAAATCCCTTAGCCGATGACCTGTTTGGGGGTGTGTTGCTGCCCCGCTCCTGAATTTGCTAAAGTGAGTGAAAAAAAATCACGCTGGCAGGGCGGTTCTGGAACGGTCTCCTTCATTCCCACGATTCTGTTACATCTGTCTTTCGTCATACTTTATCCCCACCACAGTGTGGCCATTATACTATCGATGTGCTTGCTTTCTCACTCCACCCAGCCAGTGTTTGAAAGTGGCTACTCCTGGTAGAGTCTCCGTCGGTCCTAAAATTCTGTCAGATCTGTCTATTTGCCTTATTTTTGTCCTCCCACAATATGACTGTTATGGTGTCAATGCGCTTTCATACTCATTCAAGCTCAAACTCAGACTTCCCACTCCCACACCCCGCCCTTCCATCTGGGGCCCTGGGGACCCATTCCACCCCTACCCTTCCATCTGGGGACCTGGGGACCCCCACCCCACCCCACCCTTTCTTGTGGGAACCTGGGTACCCCCACCCCACCCCAGACCCCACCCTTCCATCTGGGGACCAGGGGACCCCCCACCCCACCCTTCCATCTGGGGACCAGGGGACCCCCCACCCCACCCTTCCATCTGAGGACCTGGGGATCCCCCCCCATCCCAGACCCCACCCTTTCTAGTGGGGACCCTCCCTCTCCCAACCCCACTTTTTGTACCACCCCCTCCCAGACCCCTTGCCCCTTTGATCCCCCCCACCCCCACCCCCACTACACGCACACTCCAGTCGTTTATCTACACTCTGTTGGCCCTTTCAGATTTGAATACCCGGCCAGAAATTACCAATCTGCCGACAACCGTGAGAATCCCGGAGACCACGCCCAGCGGAACCAATATTTTAACTCTCACACTGCAGGACCCGTAAGTTTTTAACCCTTTTTGTTACCTCTTAGTGCAGGGGGGGGGGGCGCCAAGACATTTTCGGATGGTAGGTGGGGGGGGGGGAGAAACATCATCAAAATAATAATAATGATAATAAATAATAATAATGATAATAAATAATAATAATGATAATAAATAATAATAATGATAATAAACGTTTCTGAGCTTCTCAGATTAGGAAGCCAAAGTTTTTAAAATATTACCAAAAATTTAAAATTTTAATATTATTTGGTCACACATGCGGGTGACGCAGAACTTTAAAGACTGACAATTTCAGAGAGATTATCATGCTGTGTCCGTTAGGCGAGGTGCACACTAGTGATTTTTGAAATAGCTGGTCCGATAAAGTGTTTTGTTACTGGCAATTAACATGTTACTTGTCACCCGTGTGCATTTCAAACAAAAGGACAAGTTGTTGCTCTATTCCCGTAACTAAATGGTTTCTGGAATTCCGCAGCTAGAAATCTCTCGTAAGCGCTAGGCCTTACGTAAGAATGTCAAATAAATCGTCTACACTTCAGAAGTTCCCTCAGAGAATTCCGTTTTGCTAAAAAATTTTCCTTTTACGTTAAAAGAACTGTGAGCAATTGTAAGCTTTTATGAGTTTAACTCAATGAAAGAATGAATGATAAACTTCAGACCTAAGGCAAACGGGTTTTTTTTTTATTCGTTCTTCGTTCAACGTTCACCATTCAACGATGAAAACGTAAACTCATATCAAGAAACGGGCTAGGTCACATTATTCGGTCATACCTCATGGTTCAATATCATTGCTCAACGTCTGCAGTTCCTGAAATGGAAAAGCACATCTTTTTCATCGTTCAACGTCGACAACTACACGTATCAGACTAATTTTTGTTGGTACAACTCACCTACACACACTGAAATTTGGCGATTTGGTGTCACATCCGTCAACGATATAAACGATGGACGAAAGATAAAGAAAGTCAAATTATGAACGATGAATGACCCGTGTTCTGTCTTAGGCTCCGCGCGCACTATGTTAAAATTAACCACCCATTCAATGCAAGCAATCTTTCGCGTGGCGTGCAGCACGGTAAACTCTTTGCCAAGCAAGCAAAAATCTGCGTTTGCACGCCGTGCAGCAGGCGAAACGGGATATATATAGTGCGCGCAGCCCCTTCTAAGACACGTTTTCGTGACTTTAATTCTTGTTCATTCCAACTCCACATTTTGCACAACGGAGAAATTCGACGCTTAAAATCATTTGCACCTTCGTTATTGTGATAGGGGGTTAGAATAAATCAGAACTGTGAAATAGCTTGATTTACTTATGGTTGCCAAATATGGCCGATTACAAAACAACTTATGAACAGATTAAGAACCACACAGAGGGTAATGGAAAGAAAAATGCTAAACATCAATCAGACTTTATCATAAAATCCCCTACGCAGAAATACACAAACAAACAGCGGTAACGGACTTAGTAAAATTCATGCTACGTCAAACGTGGAATTGGGCTGGACATGTGGGAAGGATAAATGACAATAGGTAGACAAAGTGTTGCATTGAATGGCAACCAAGGTCAGAAAGGAGAAACAAGAGGAAGACTAGGAAGAAGATTGCGAGACGACATAAAACAGAGAGGGGGAACATTATTGACGAAGAAAACATCAGACAGAGAAGAATGGAATTCATTATCGAAGGGCTACATAATGCAATGGATAGACAACGCCTTGATAAGTGGCACAACGCAATTTAAACAAGTGTCAAAGTGTGCATTTGCTATACCCTAACAAACTGAAAGATCTCCAGTTGTTGAGGAAATGGAGATAGAATTAACAATAACTAAGGTCGCGAAATGCTATACAAAGGGGAATAAGTGATCTTAACTGATTTAAGTGATTTCCCTATTGCAGAGATCCGTTTGTACCTCAGCTAATCCCAGACTGTACAGTGGATCCCAATGCTGAACAGTTCAAGTTTACCTACGTGCCAGGAAGTAAGACATAGGACAAACTTGTTAGTCTATCTATCTATCTATCTATCTATCTATCTATCTATCTATCTATCTATCTATCTATCTATCTATCTATCTATCTATATATCTATCTATCTATCTATCTATCTATCTATCTATCTATCTATCTATCTATCTATCTATCTATCTATCTATCTATCTATATATCTGTCTGTCTATCTATCTATCTATCTATCTATCTATCTATCTATCTATCTATCTATCTATCTATCTATCTATCTATCTATCTATCTGTGAGTCTGTCTGTCTGGATGTCTGCCTGTCTGTCTGACTGCCTATCTCTCTATCTATTTATGTATCTATCTGTTTATCTATCTATCTGACTACCTGTCTGTCTGTCTGTCCATCTGTCTATCTATCCGTCTATCTGTCTGTCTGTGTGTGTGTGTGTCTCTCTCTCTCTCTCTATCTATCTATCTATCTATCTATCTATCTATCTATCTATCTATCTATCTATCTGTCTATCTATCTATCTATCTATCTATCTATCTATCTATCTATCTATCTATCTATCTGATGACACAAAAATAACATGTTTGTAATATAACTGAGTTTTAAAAAAAAAATAATAATGGATTATTTATAATTATTGTTCCACGGCTGCAGTTAATGTTTTGTAAGTGTGGAATTTCACATCATAAAGTGCCGGGTTTGCTATTCTTTTATTTGTTTGTTTCCACATCATGTGTGAGGAAATTCTTTTGACCAAAATGTTCTCCCATACTTTCACTCCCCAAAGCACGACGGATTCAACTGTCCACTGCTATCAACGCACCGATGCCATTAGATTTTGAGATAACCAACTTGTATTTGATCACCTGCGTTCTTAATGATGGTTTCCTGTAAGTAACTTAGTTCGTGTGTGTTCCAGAGTAAGGCTTTGTATTTATTAAGTAACTTTGTTCGTGTATGTTTCAGAGTAAAGCTTTGTAATTTATTAAGTGTGTTTCAGATTAAGGTTTTGTGTGCACAAAGAAACTTTATTGATGTGTGTTTCAGAGTAAGGCATTGTGTTTATTAAGTAAGTCTGTTCATGTGTATTTCAGAATAAGGCTTTGTAAAAGTAGGTTTGTAAGTGTGTATTCACAGTAAGAACAATGCCAACAGAATTGAATCGAGTAATTGCACGTAAACACTTTAAATAAAGAAAGTTACTAAGGAATTGTTTTCAGACGATTCAATGCCGAAACGGTGTCTTTGCCAGACTGGAACATCATGCTTTCATAGATATATCTCTCTCTAAGTAGACCGTATCTGGATCTCTCAATTCCTTCCGGAGTCATGGGGGCACTGCAATAGGTAGAATGCGCATGACGTCACAGAGTTTTTGTTTTTTACTTCCGCCAAACAAGATGGCCGGTGGATCAGCTGATGAGTGTAACTTCGGGATGTGTCTAAGCAGTTAAAATGCCTGCTGGTTGCATTGCAGTTGACTGTTGTGACAGGGGTGGAAAGGATGTATCCAAACTGATCCAATTCCCCGATTGGTTCGCGACGCCTTAAGTGGGTCCGGACAGACAAGATGGTGGATATGCGCATTCTGCCTATAGTGAACGTCTCACTGACTGCCTCCACTTCTGGCGGTCATGGACAAGGATCTGGGTTTTGGCAAAGTTTCCCCTTGTCCATTCAATAATAATTGTCCATCCATTTCTTTCTTTGTCTGCCCCGTTTCCTCTTTCACTGAACTGTACCCTGGAGGATGGTCTTTGATAGTCTACTGGCTCTGGTCACATGTCCATACCATTTCAACTTTCTTATTTTTAATGTGTTTAGAAGCTCTATGTTGGGTGATGGTTTTGGGCATTTCTTCAGATTACACCGTATTAAATACCAAATACAACTGTGAAACTACATGGGCATTTTCAATATAAATCTCTTTCTTCAGTGACTCAGAGAACGATGTGCTAAGGCTGGAGATTGATAACGTCAATGAACCGCCAGTGTTTGATGAAATTGCTTACTACTGTGATTTGTTCGAGAGCAATGTAAGTATTGGAAGTTTGAGTAGTTGTACGGTTGTCTATTATTGGCCATTAAGATCCAGGCCTTTCTATTTCGGTGTGAAAAAGTGTCGATACTGAAATGTATGTAGTTTTCATAAAATCAAGAGGAGAGAGAGAGAGAGAGTGAGAGAGGGGAAGAGAAAGACAGAGATCAAGAAAGAGAGAGAGAAAGAGACGGGGAAAGATTGAGAAGGAGGGAGAGAGAGGAAGAGAGAGGGAGAGAGAGAGAGACGAAAAGAAAGAAAGAGAGAGAGAATGGGGAATAGAGAGAGAGAGTTCGGAGAAGACCTTTCCCCCAAGAAAAGAAGAAAGAAAGAAAAGAGGAAGAGAGAGAGAGAGAGAGAGAGAGAGAGAGAGAGAAGAGAGAGAGAGAGAGAAAGAGAGAGAGAAGGGAGAGAGAGAGAGAGAGAGAGTGAGAGAGTAGAAATCTTTTTTGATGGTTTAATTAAACACACACACACACAACAGAGACAGAGAGACAGACAGATAGGCAGACAGACAGACAGACAGACCAAGGATTGCTCAGTGGCTCAAAGACAAGACCAGAAAAGAACAGATATAAACAAGTATGAGTAAATAATATATGAATGAGTAGGCGATGGATCATGGATGAATGTATTGACAGTTGGATGAGAGTGGATTAGCTGATCAAGACTGATTTTCATATCGATGACTGATTATTGATTGATTGATTGATTGATTGACTGACTGATAAACCAATGATGCAGGTTGGGGTGTCGTCTTGTGATCTGAATGCTATCATTGTGGACCCAGAAGCTGACAACATCGTTAGTGTAGGATTTCTCAACGGCAACAACAGCCAGAGGTTCCGGTGAGTGATCGGCCTGTTAACCGCCATCTTCACCCTTTTTCCTACTTATCATCACCATCATCATCGTGGCCATCATTGTCACCATCATCATCGTCATCACAATCGTAGTTCTCATCATCATCACATCATCAGCATTGTCATAACCATCAGCATCATAGTCGACGTCATTATTACCATCATCATCATCATCATCAATACCATCGCCATTGTCATTACAATCACAATATCATCATAATCACGGTCGGCAGCGTCATCATCGCCATCTTCATCTTTATCATTATCACATAACATTTACAGTCGTTGTCGCCGTCATAACAACTTCATTCGACAAGGTGGCTCTTTCTTCAACGATGAACTTCAGTCCCTCCAATCCTCTCAAGCTTTTTCCTCTTGACGTTTTGTCCTGTCAAATTTAATTAAACACACACACACACACACACACAGACAGACAGACAGACAGGCAGACAGACAGACTGACAGAGAAAGAGACAGACAGACAGACAGACAGAGAAAGAGAGAGACAGACAGACAGGCAGACAGACAGACTGACAGAGAAAGAGACAGGCAGACAGGCAGACAAACAGACTGACAGAGAAAGAGACAGACAGACAGACAGGCAGACTGACAGAGAAAGAGACAGACAGACAGACAGGCAGACTGACAGAGAAAGAGACAGACAGACAGACAGGCAGACAGACAGACTGACAGAGAAAAAGACAGACAGACAGACAGAGAAAGAGACAGACAGACAGACAGACAGAGAAAGAGAGAGACAGACACACAGACAGACAGACTGACAGAGAAAGAGAGAGACAGACAGAGAAAGAGAAAGGGACAGGCAGACAGGCAGACAGACAGACTGACAGAGAAAGAGACAGGCAGACAGGCAGACAGACAGGCAGACAGACAGACTGACAGACAGACTGACATAGAAAGAGACAGACGACAGACAGACATACTGACAGAGAAAGAGACAGGCAGACAGGCAGACAGACGGACTGACAGAGAAGAGACAGGCAGACAGGCAGACAGACAGACTGACAGAGAAAGAGACAAGCAGACAGGCCGACAGACAGACTGACAGAGAAAGAGACAGACAGACAGGCAGACCAACAGACTGACAGAGAAAGAGACAGACAGACAGGCAGACCAACAGACTGACAGAGAAAGAGACAGACAGACAGACAGGACGACAGACAGACTGACAGAGAAAGAGACAGGTAGACAGGCAGACAGACAGACAGACTGACAGAGAAAAAGACAGACAGACAGACAGAGAAAGAGACAGACAGACAGACAGACAGAGAAAGAGAGAGACAGACACACAGACAGACAGACTGACAGAGAAAGAGAGAGACAGACAGAGAAAGAGAAAGGGACAGACAGACAGGCAGACAGACAGACTGACAGAGAAAGAGACAGGCAGACAGGCAGACAGACAGGCAGACAGACAGACTGACAGACAGACTGACATAGAAAGAGACAGACAGACAGACAGACAGACTGACAGAGAAAGAGACAGGCAGTCAGGCAGACAGACGGACTGACAGAGAAAGAGACAGGCAGACAGGCAGACAGACAGACTGACAGAGAAAGAGACAAGCAGACAGGCCGACAGACAGACTGACAGAGAAAGAGACAGACAGACAGGCAGACCAACAGACTGACAGAGAAAGAGACAGACAGACAGGCAGACCAACAGACTGACAGAGAAAGAGACAAACAGACAGACAGACAGGAAGACAGACAGACTGACAGAGAAAGAGACAGGTAGACAGGCAGACAGACAGACAGACTGACAGAGAAAGAGACAGACAGACTGACAGAGAAAGAGACAGACAGACAGACAGGCAGACAGACAGACTGAGAGAGAAAGAGACAGACAGACAGACAGACAGACTGACAGAGAAAGAGACAGGCAGGCAGGCAGACAGACAGACTGACAGAGAAAGAGACAGACAGACAGACAGACTGACAGAGAAAGAGACAGACAGACTGACAGAGAAAGAGACAGACAGACAGACAGACTGACAGAGAAAGAGACAGACAGACAGACAGACAGACAGACTGACAGAGAAAGAGACAGGCAGACAGACAGACAGACAGACTGACAGAGAAAGAGACAGACGTAGACAGACAGACAGACAGACAGGCAGACAGACAGGCAGACAGACAGACAGACTGACAGAGAAAGAGACAGACGTAGACAGACAGACAGACAGACAGACGGGCAGACAGACAGTAAGACCAAAGTCCTTTCCCCTTCCACCCCTACCACCCCCCCACCCCCCTTACTGGTGTTGAGCTACAATTTCTAGAACAGGCAAGGTAAGATTATGTTCTATGTGAGTCTGAAATAGGCCAAATAATTATATCATGGTCACTTGTCAAAGAAAAAAGACACCCCCCTCCCCCCCCCCCCCCCCCCAAAAGAACAATATATTTCTAAACCAGAAAGATTAGACTTGAATTTCCATGACCGTTCCTTTTTTTTTTTTCTAAATAATATTTATTATAATGTATCAAATCAACCACGACATCTCCCCACAGCTACGATAGATCAACTTCCACGGTCACTTTCAACGTGGACTATGACGTCGATCAGAATTTCATGCCAACTAGCGTCGTTTTACAATTACAGGTATCGATACGTCAGTGTGAGGTTCTGCCAATGTGTTGATGTTGTTGTTTTTATCCTTAGTCTTTGTATTTTCCTTCCTCGTATTTTTGTTCCCTTATTTTAACTTCCTTTCTAATACATGATCACGTTGTGATTTTTCCCGTCATTGTAAAAGCTAGATAATCTTCTATACTTTACCGTGTTCTCTCTTCCTCTTTTCTTTCTCTCTCTCTCTCTCTCTCTCTGTCTGTCCCTCTCTTTCTCTCCCTCTCTCCATCTTCCTGTCTCTCTTTCTCCTCTCCCTTTCACACACACACACACACACACACAATCTCTCTCTCTCTCTCTCTCTCTCTCTCTCTCTCTCTCCTCTCTCTCTCTTTCTCTCTCTCTCTCTCTCTCTCTGCCTCTGCATGTCTTTCTTTCTCTCTGTCTGTCCGATTGTCCCTCTCTCCTTTTTTCTCTGTCCCAGTCTATTTGACTGTCCACCACTCTAATATAGAAACACCTTCTTCTCCTCTAGCATTTTCCCCTCCTGTAATTTCTTTCTCCCTGTCCAATCCCTCTTGACCTCCCATCTTCTTGGTATTTTCTCTCTGTAGTTGTTTTCGAGGTTCCACACTTTCCCTGGATTTTATTCAAACACCCAGGCAAACAGAAAGCTAATAGAAGATTGTTTTTACCATGTGGAATTCGTCTCAACAAAGCATTCTAGATAGAACGGTGTCATGTGTTATCTACATTAAGGTTCAGTGTTATGTTACTTTATGTGTGATATCTGTCTGTTCTTGACTTATGATCTGTTTATATAGTAATGTGTAAAATGTATGTTTCATGAATGTGCTCTTAACCGCACTGTGAACATGAATTTGCTTCATTTTCTATCTTATCTCATCTATCTTATTTCAAGATTCCCTCGTTTCGACATATGATGACTTTAACTTTATTCTCCCTACCCACTCTCACCTACAATCACACCCTGTTACTCATTTCAAGGTCAAAATTTGGCAAAAAGAAAAAGTTGTATGTAGCCAAGTCTCTAAGAAATAATACCCAAACGATACAATGAAACGCAAACTGAAAGAGAAGACAGAAAATGGCCGATATTTCGGCAACAGCCCACTTCAAGGGAAAAAAAACAACAACAGAAACAAAAATTGGAACTTGAACAGATAAAACAATCGAACAATAATGGATTTGAATAGGAAATGGATAGAATCTTGTGGTTTTTATGATATTACTCATTTCAAGGTTCTTTTGTTCAAACCTTCCTTTTAGGTGTATTCCTCCAGTCGTCCTTCTTCTTCAGTCACTCTCTCAAACAATCACACACACACACACACGCACACACTGTCACACACCTTCTATATCCCCAGGCAGTTGACAGTAACGGTGCAGCCAGCACTGTGCCGGTCTACATCTCCGTCAGCGACGTCAACGACAACACTTGTGATTTTGGTCCGACATCGGTAAGTTCACGGCACATCCACACCCGATATTGCCGTCAGTGGTCCATTAGAACTGTCGAGCTGATTCTAACTTAGTTTAACCCTCTTCGACTCAGATGTGGAACAAGAATAACAACAACAACAACAACAACAACAATATATATTTGAAATCCATGTTTACCGCAGCTTCAGTGCCATATCTTATCTTCATTTCACTAGACGAGCGTAGCAATCCACAGACTAATAAATTAACCAGACTGGAAACACGAGCTTCGGGCTGTGTCGTTTTTTACGGAATTTCCCGAGCGACGACTGTATAACCAACATGGCCGCCGCTCGGGAAATTCCGATTCTAGTTCTATCTGCAGTAGAAATTTCTTTTCATTTGTCAAGATTGGTTGTACATGTATTAATTTCTTGGTGCGGAACCAAACTTCCGCGTTCAGTAGGCGCGTCAAAATGGTGTCATTCAAAATTGTAGCTATGCTGAAGCGTCGGTCGCTACCTTAAACCTAATATGGCGGATGGTTCATGACCTTTCGCTGTTTTGTGACGTCACACAATGGGATCATCCAGTCTGGTTAATTCATTAGTCTGTGTAGCAATCTGCCTCGTGAAAAGTAAGAAAGTTAGATAACTGCATATTGAGGTTTTGCTTTGTATTGATAGTCTGATAAAAATTATACTTGTTTACTTAAGTTTTGTGGGACGGCACGCTGAGCTTTGAGGGTTCATAATTTCTGAAACAGACTTAGCAAATGGAAATGGCTATTGTGATATTACAACATTCCAATTAGTGTTTCCTTTCATCTTTAGTAGTCAGTGTGCGAAAATATCACATGTTGTGCAGTTTTTCTTTTTTTGTTCGTGTAACAAAAGTGCTGTGCAATGAATACCGTGCAAATGTAAAAAAGTATAATACATTGTCTCAGGCAATAACTTATGTGCACATATTAATTTCCCTTTGACGTCAGTTGTAAGACGTGTGTGCAATAAAATAGGCAGATTTTCCGAATTTGGGGGATTCTTAACCAAGATTTTGATTACTTTTATACACCTCCTTCTCTCTCTCTCTCTCTCTCTCGTTCTCTCTCTATCTATCTATCTATCTATCTATCTATCTATCTATCTATCTATCTATCTATCTATCTATCTATCTATCTATCTATCTATCTATCTATCTATCTATCTATCTATCTATCTATCTATCTATCTACCTATCTATTTGTCTGTCTGTTTGTCTGTAAGTATGTAAGTCTGTCTGTCTATCTATCTGTAGCTAACTGTCTGTCTGACTGTCTGTCTGTCTGTGTATGTTCCTCACCCCCTCCCCCTGTTGTCTCCACAGACCAACACCTTCAGTGCTGACCAGGGCACCAACCTGGGAAGTCTGGGTAACTTTATCGCCATAGACAACGACCTGACCTCCCCCAATAACGACGTGACCTATGAGGTCATCGGCGCTCAACCTGCCGACTCTCTCAACTTCATATCGGCCTTTCCAGACGGTTCTCTCGCTTACATAGGTAAGTCACAGTATGTTCTCGCTCGAATTAGTCACATCCGAGATGAGGCAATGAGTTGGGCCGTGGACTATGTTTTCACGGAATGAGTGACCACCACCATTTTGTTTCTATCTTGAACTCAATCGGTAAAAGAAAGTTCCAGCTCTGTTTCTGAAAGCTGAATGGAGGTATCATACTGAGCCCGGTTAGATGCTGCCGACAAAATGTACTCCATCATACTATAATCATCATACTGTAATGGAGCCAAGGGTGAAAGTTCTGCTCTCAGAGGCCCTTTTTGGGAAGGATCCAAACTCTGGAAGCATTCTCATCGCCTATAACTCGACTTATTGTGATGTAAGGGGATAATATAAAAATGTTGCAAACTCTGGGTAATTTCTTCATTTTTCCTATTCACACGTAAGATTGGCAACAAACACTTCCGACTCCATGCTTTTAGAACAGGGACACGCTATTATGATCTATTTTTAGTACCCTGACGCAGTTTCTCTCATTGTTCATCCGCTGAAGGAAGCAAATTGTGGATTAACAAAAACATGGACTGCCTGTAAACTTTAGCGAAAAAGGGTAAATAAACTCCAGAGTTGGCGCGGAATCCGAGTCGATACTGATTCTATCATTGTTTTTCTTTGTCTGTGAAAGGAACTTGACTTTGTGTCCTGGATCTAGATCATTATAAGTAATAAAGATATTTCTCGCGGGCAGGGCCTGGTAACTCAGCTAGTAAAACTAATGGCAGAATCCGACTGTGTCTGATCGGGCTAAGTATGATCGTTACTTTCCGTATTTACTAAGAAAATAGCCTATAGGACATTATTGGGGGGGGGGGGGGTTCTTCTTTTCTGCCAGTAGAATTATGATTGTGTGTGAGCGGGCTTAGCATGATACCATTTAACCATGACACTATCCTAAGAAAGGCCAAGTAAGAGGAGAAACCCCCACAATCTCGCGGCACCTCGCTAATCTGCCAGCACTATAATCGGAGATGCTTATCCAACATCGGTAGTGTAAGCCATGAGAGAAGCTGCGGGAGAAAGGAGTACATTGAGCTGGTGACCGTCACTGTCAAGACGAAAAGAGCCAAGTTAGTTAGTCAAGTTATCCTGAGTACAGCTGCAGGTGGTTGGTGGACGCTTCTAGCAGGGTCTCCTTTTGTCTTATCATTGTATTATATTCTGTCTGTCGTCGTGCTTTCTCATAGCACAAAATGACACACAATATAGCACAATATCGGTTAGAAGTGCTTTTTTCCAACTCAAACACAAAGTACAACGAACCCTAAGAACAGAGCTAAGTTGCCGTTTCCACAGAACATTTTCTAAGTTTTTTTTATATAGTTTTGTATCAGCTGTGCTAGTTTTACACTGACGAAGGTCTTCGCAAAGCGAAAGCTAGGGTTGTTTTTCCTTTACATTTCCGATTCGCTGTAATGTTTCTTTGTTGTGACTCACTCGGGGCTTTGCAACTTACAAAGTTTTCCCTTTTCCCCAAAAAAATTTTAACCCAGAAATAGGACACAGGTGGCAATACTAGTTCCGTTGGGCAGTCTTGGCAAAAAAATGATGATGGCTGTACCAAATTAATAGGTCAACATTTCCTTTCCAAAATAACTAGAATGGTCCTTGCCCAATATAATGACTTCACATTTAGCGCAGGCGTGCACACTCAATCTACATGAATCATTACCTAGAAGTATGATGATCATAGCATACATTATGAGGAGGCGCGACTGATATCTGCAAAACGCCACAGTAGATTTGTATGCATTTTATTGAGGTGGGGGTCAAGAAAAAGTGACAAGAATCATGCCGTTAGACCTCAAAATTAGCCCTAAATAACATCTCCGTGTCGTCACCAAAACCACCAGGTTTAATGAATACTTGGTATCGAGACCTTTATTTATATGTTGCCCACATGTTCAAGTCAAGGTAAAAGGCCTGAGACACCCCTTCTCCTCTATACAAGCATACAATATCACTATCTACATTAATGATTACGTATAAGTATAAAGATCCCAACATACATTATCAGGAGACGCGGCTGATGTTCTGCAGTACGCCACAGTAGATTTAGTATGGCCGGTCTGCGCCGTCAAATGTGTACGCGCTGGGGTCTGTGTAGACCAGTGGTTATCAACGCGGACGATATCATCCACCTGGGGGACAATTTTAATTTCCATGGAGGCAAAAACAAAGAAAAAGGGCGTCAAGGCGGGAGCAAGAAAAGATTCGGGGGCAAATACAGGGCAGCCACTGACTTGTTGATCAGCGTTTTGTAAAACAAAAAAGGCCCTTTTCATTAGTGTGTTTGATAACCAATGCTCTATGTTTAATAATAAGGACACGCCTGTTGTCATTAATACGGCTTTGAAAAACCTAACATCATAACTTGTGTGAAATCTGTCTTCTTGTGAAATGCATCTTTTAAGTATGAGTAGGGATGTACGGGGGAGGAAAAGGTGGGGGGGGGGGGGCGATGAAAGACAATTTGGAGCCTAAGGGCCTGATTGTCTGAAAAACGATGAGAACCACTGATGTAGACAGATTAAAGCTCAACCCTGTGTGGGTGACAGTGTAGGTGAAGAGGTTACGAGAAAACTGTTTAACAAAATTCCCAGTCTCTGGATAAATAAAATGTATCTTATCTTATCTTGTATTATCTTATTCCGTTTCTTCTTTTCTTTGTCAGGTTTGATCCCAGAACGCAATCACGGTAGGAGCTACAGCTTAGTTGTCCGATGTCGTGACGGGGGATCCCCGCCCAGAACTGCTGACGGAACCGTTGTCCTCACTTACCAGACAACCACTACCACAACTACCACCACCACCACTACTCCGACCACCACGACCACCACCACCACGACCACAACCACCACTGAGGAACCGGACGAAGATATTTGGGACAACGACGCATTCGTGGCCGTGTTCGCTCTTCTGATGTCCTTGTTGATCCTGGGCCTCCTGGTGGGCTTGTACTTTTTGTTGCGGGCTTGTGGTCTCTTCTCCGGGCTGGGAGCTCTGGGGGGTCTAGGTGGGCTTTCTCCTGCTTCTGTGGCCCCTGCAAAGGCAGCTGAAGCTGCTGGTGGCGCCTCACCACGGGCCGCCCCTGCTCGTGGTCCCGGCAATGGTTGCAGTAACTTCTGTTGTCCAAAGTACGTAGAATAAAACAGTGGAAATTCTTGAGATGAAAATCCATATACACGGCCCTGTCACGATACCGAAACGAAATACATTTCGGATTGATGCCGGTATAGACCCTTTTCATTTACCGTCCTCCATATCACGTGATTTGCAAACAAAATGGCGGCGTACCCCACTTGTAGGGCGGAAGCGGTGGACAACAGTCGAACGATGCCATCCTCTAGTTGGGCACCCAACTGTACAAACCCGTTACGTGCTGGTTCTGGCATAAAAATTCATCTTTGCTTGGACTGTGCACATATTCAGATGCCATCATTAAGGCAAGTGGAGGTTTTTGCCCTACACGGTGTTTTTCGATGCCGTGCGGCTCCCCACAAACAACCGTAACGCGGAAGTGAAAAGGGTCCATAGGTGTCATTTCGGCGGCGTTCAAAGTTAATGGCTTCAAAATTTGCGTTGGCAGGTTTTGTTTCGTCTCGAGGTCGTTTCTGTTCAGTTTCAGTGTCGGCCAATATGGATTTTCAGCTTTATAGAAAAACATCATAGAAGCTGTCGCATGGGTTTCTAAAAGAAAGATTCTAGCCATGCACTGGCTGGCACAGTCTTAATGAAATAATGTGATATTTTTCTCATTTAAGTGTCACCATTTTAAACACACTAGTAGCGTTCAATTTCTTTGTTGTTGTTTACATAGTAAAAGATCAACACTGGGAAACTGCCGTTTATCAATACTGATGCTACCTGATAAACAATAATGAATTCTAACGACAATTAAACCACCACCAACAACAACACCGGCAACCAAAAAGAACCAACAATAATAATAATTACTTTCATGTTTACTTCCATCACCAACTTTTACCTGTTGGGTCTTTGATTGTTTATGCTATTTCTCTTTGCAGGCCACCGCCCCCACCTGAGCCGGAGCCATAGTGAGTATTTCAGAGGTTGATGCTTAACAAGCGCTCACACCTGCTGTCACAAATCCCAGACTGGGAGATGTAATAGTTTATGACAGGACGACAATCACGAACAAACAAGTTTAACACTTAACAAAACAACCCATCAGACTCACACATTTATTAAACATAATTATACAGATAATAGCGCAATTACATACATTATATTATTGAAATGAACTGCCGTACAACGGCCTTATTCTCACACACACTCTCCCTCGGATCCACAATCCGGTAGTTACTCCTAAAGGCACTTCGGCCTCAGCCACTCCCCTCAGGGTCTTAATAGCACATTAATAATTTACTGGCACCGCAGTCTCTCAATATCACCTTCCTATTGTCATACAACTTATCAGTTCACTTGCCCATCATCATGGCAATAATATAGTATCTCATTCACTCTCATATCTACGTCCCTGTCCGTGGCCTGACTGCCACGACTTTATGTGCTTCCCTGTCCTGCACTGACAGCCTCACTTCTGGCCTATGTGTGGCCTCCGGCCCTATGCTGGCCTATCCCCTGTGCTCATCGAGGTGGCTCTGCGGCCCGTCCTCGACACCTACAAGAATAACATTACATTGGTATAATACCCTGCCATTTCTATTCACTCCACCTCTCCTTACAATCCATGAAGCGTACACACACTAGTTCACCTTTCACTCACCACACATCTTACGGTAACACACCTCCATCGGAGTACACACTACTCACTCGCGCTACAAATCCATGAACTCACTTTCATCTATCGCTCATGGCGCACATTGCTATATCCAATATCAAGGACTTCCACATTCCTCACATATACTTATTTACATCATGGTAATAGACGAATATAATATAATACATCAATCATAATAATCAATCAACGTTCTACGTACCAGTCATTACTGGAAAGACTCTCTCACTAGTCTTCTCGACTGCTCCCTTTATGTCCGCCCGATGGGCTCTTATTCACAGGTCCGATCCGTAGGACCTTCTAACTTGCAGTGATAGTAATACCGCGCTTTCGCCTCATTCAGACCCCCCCACTACTCACAACAGCACGCTTAACTTGCTGTCTACTGTGAGCCCTTCTTACTCTACACCCGCTCTGTAGCAATCCCCTTAATTGCACTCACTCCACTCGTGACACCTGCAATACAAGATTGTTAATGGTGTCATGTACTCATCAGTATCTCTTGAAATAGACCGCCTTTGTGCTTGTGAATAATGAGATCGATGCTGTTTTATTGTTTTGTGTCCGTTTTGAAAGTAATTAACCATTCCGTCTTCATATCATTATGGGCCTATGGGCAAAGCAATAGCTTTTTCTTACCTCTTTCAAAAACCAATGTAAATTTATATGCAAAGGGCTGCCTAAACCCTTGTAGTCCTTGGGATACTGCCCAGTGTGCCCATGCGTTGAGACGGCTGTGTAAGTTACCCAAGGTTACAAATGTCTGTAAAGTCCAAACGTGTAGACTTCCCACTTTTCAAAGTGACTAGTTAAGCCACGTTTGCCCGGTGGATATTTTTGGGAAAGTGCAATGATTAAAGCCATAATTACGCTTGAATAGCCAGCCACAGCAATGGTAAGAAAGTCCTCGGGTGGAGCGCGCGAGGCAGATGACGATCTTCAGAGGAAGAGTGGATTCTTTCATTAGATGTTTCGGCCTTTAACTTCCTGACAGTTTCTAAAACCCCGGCCATACCGAGTTCATGACTCTCGGTATTTGTCACCCACAGCAACCCTTTTTTTATGGAGAAATGACTGTAAAAACTTATTTGGATGGAAACTGGTCACAAAGTGCTAGAAGACAAAAAAAGCTCTTGTCAGTATTTTGGCTACTTGACCCTAATAGTCTATATCTTATGTTTATATTGGATGTGATAGATTCTGAAGCCCGTGGCATGTTAGTCCCCCCCCCCCTCCCGCCCCCAACAACAGCCCAAGTAACATTTTGTAGTCATAAGCCTAAACAGATTTCCAGAGATTCCAATGTACCAGTACTTTACTTCTTGTATTAGAAACTTGATATCAGCCTGAACATGGTTTCTGTTGTTAATTTAGGTATGTTCTTCTTGTCTGGTCTGTCTTGAGCTAGATCTGTGTCTTTGCACATTTCACCACTGTTTGGACGTTTCAAGCGTAAAACTGGTACGACAAACTATAATTATGTTTGAAGTTTTCTTCATGATATTATTGTTATTATTCTGTTTCTCTCTCTTGCAGCTTCAATATGGACATCAGAACCAACAATGACTTCCGAGACTCTTACTGGAACACAGGTCGGTAACCTCTGTAGCTTGTGGTCCATTTTCTCTTTTATATCCTCCCGCTGTTATGTGGTCCTGAAAGACAGATTGGTAACTCCTATTGCCTGCTGTCTACTTCCTCCTTGTATTCCACCTTGTATTCCACCTTGTGGGTATTGCCGGAACAACAAGTTGGTAACCTCCATTGCCCATGGTCTATTTTCTTTTTCATATGCCCTTTTTGGTTGGTCTTGCTGGAACAACAGGATGGTAACCTCTGTTGACTGTGGTCTATTTTCATTCTTGCGTTGGCCTCCTTTCTTTGGTGGTCCTAGAACACAAGTTGGTAACAGCTGTTGTCGATGGAATATTTTCTTTTTACATAACTAGCTCTTTCTGTTGTTACTGGAACAACAACCACGTAACCTCTGTTGTCTGTGGTCTATTTTCATTCTTGCGTTGGCCTCCTTTCTTTGGTGGTCCTGGAACACAAGTTGGTAACAGCTGTTGTCGATGGAATATTTTCTTTTTACATAACTAGCTCTTTCTGTTGTTACTGGAACAACAACCACGTAACCTCTGTTGTCTGTGGTCTATTTTCATTCTTGCGTTGGCCTCCTTTCTTTGGTGGTCCTGGAACACAAGTTGGTAACAGCTGTTGTCGATGGAATATTTTCTTTTTACATAACTAGCTCTTTCTGTTGTTACTGGAACAACAACCACGTAACCTCTGTTGTCTGTGGTCTATTTTCATTCTTGCGTTGGCCTCCTTTCTTTGGTGGTCCTGGAACACAAGTTGGTAACAGCTGTTGTCGATGGAATATTTTCTTTTTACATAACTAGCTCTTTCTGTTGTTACTGGAACAACAACCACGTAACCTCTGTTGTCTGTGGTCTATTTTCATTCTTGCGTTGGCCTCCTTTCTTTGGTGGTCCTGGAACACAAGTTGGTAACAGCTGTTGTCGATGGAATATTTTCTTTTTACATAACTAGCTCTTTCTGTTGTTACTGGAACAACAACCACGTAACCTCTGTTGTCTGTGGTCTATTTTCATTCTTGCGTTGGCCTCCTTTCTTTGGTGGTCCTGGAACACAAGTTGGTAACAGCTGTTGTCGATGGAATATTTTCTTTTTACATAACTAGCTCTTTCTGTTGTTACTGGAACAACAACCACGTAACCTCTGTTGTCTGTGGTCTATTTTCATTCTTGCGTTGGCCTCCTTTCTTTGGTGGTCCTGGAACACACGTTGGTAACAGCTGTTGTCGATGGAATATTTTCTTTTTACATAACTAGCTCTTTCTGTTGTTACTGGAACAACAACCACGTAACTTCTGTTGTCTGTGGTCTATTTTCATTCTTGCGTTGGCCTCCTTTCTTTGGTGGTCCTGGAACACAAGTTGGTAACAGCTGTTGTCGATGGAATATTTTCTTTTTACATAACTTCTAGCTCTTTCTGTTGTTACTGGAACAACAACAACGTAACCTCTGTTGACTGTTTCTTTTTTATACCCTTCCTTTTCTTTTTTTTTTTTGGTGGTGGTGGTCGAACGACAAGTTGGTAACTCTATTGTCTATGGTCTGTTATCTTTTTATATTATTTTTGTGGGCTGGGGGGGGGCATGGTGGAGGTGGAACAACAGGGTTCATAGTCCCTGTTTTTTTGTTGCTCCAATCCCAGTAATATTCTGTTTTCACATTACTAACAGTTGGTAATGAAGCATTCTTTGCAATATTTTCAGGTGACCACTACGAGCAGGGTACAGGCTACAATGCGGAGGGGAAACCTTATCTCTCACCTATTGAAGGAATTTCCAGACAGTTGGCTTTACCAGCGCCACCCCCGAGGAAGTTTGACTGGTAGTTCTCAAACGTTGGAGACCATGATCACTATCTATCTATCTATCTATCTATCTATCTATCTACCTATCTATCTATCTATCTATCTATCTATCTATCTATCTATCTATCTATCTATCTATCTATCTATCTATCTATCTATTTATCTATCTATCTATCTATCTATCTATCTATCTATCTATCTATCTATCTATCTATCTATCTATCTATCTATCTATCTATCTATCTATCTATCTATCTATCTATCTATCTATTTGTCTGTCTGTCTAGCCTTTGTGATCTCTGAAGACGGCAATCGAATGGTGGGGGCGGTATGGATGTTGTAGATGAAACATTTTTGCTTATTCAGGGTACACGATCCATGTATGTCACGAAAAAAAAAGGGGGAGTGGGGAATGGGCATACTTAAGATATTTTGATCCAGTTTTAAAATTGTCTGTGAGTTTTTGCCTCTTCGGTTATATGTTTTGTATACATAGATGTGTATGATAGTGTGTGTTAGTATAATACTATGTATGTGTGTGTGTGTACCTGCGTGGTTTGTGTGTGTGCGTGCGTGGTGTGTATGGGTGTGTGTGTGTGTGTGTGTATTGGTGCCGAGGATATTACAATCCAAGAAAGCTTTAAGGGTGAAGGAAAAATGCATTGCCTTTCGCGAAGCTTATTATGGTATGCCCAGATTTTCATAACTCATGTAATTAGTTATTGATTATTTATTTTGTATCATAATGTTTAACCTCCGTTCTTTTTCTCGCCCAACCTGGTCTAAACCACCCATACTCTGTATTTGCTTCTTTCACTTCTACAAAGATACTAGATACCATAAGATGGGACAACTGGTGCGTTTTGCGTGCACGGATTTAGCACCGCCATCTTGCGGCGAATGCGCAAAAGTCATAAACAATGGTGCATTTTTCATAGTTAATACAGTGGTAATACTCATTTTTCATCTTTTACTGTAGGCCCTGGCTGAAGTAGCTTATGTTCTACCTTCATTTGCTGTAGGAAAACCGTGGTTATTTCTTTTAGTTGAGGTAGCACTGTGACAAAACCACCTGAGTAATTTATTAATTTTCTTTTCATACAATGTGCCATAAACCCTGGCCACGATTACCTCGCAAGCTGTGAGCACGCTTTTTCTACAGGCGCCAAGAAGGTACTGTCACATGTTACTGTATCTAGTATTCTTGCTTCTATTACCTAATTTCACACCAGAGCTAGTGGAAGGACTGGCGTCACAAATATCTTTCTCTAAGCCGTAAACATGCATGTATTCTCTTAATCTTTTTTTTCTTTTACTGTAAACTGCCTGATCTCATCACATTTTGTTATAGTTTATGACTATTATGTTAGTATAAACATTTTAAGAGATTGTCCACCATAAAACCGATATTCTGCAAAAAACTTTTTTCATCATCATTTCCAATTCTAATTAAACTACTTTCATCTCCATGAAAGACTTTTTTCATTAAATAATACTCTTTTGTTATAATTTCGTCCATTTGTTATGGATTTTAAAATTATAAGTATTATTGTCATCGTCACTAGATTATTGTTGTTGTTATCACCATCATCATAATTGTTAGTATTATTATCATTATTATAAATACTATTATTATCATGCTTGCTTGTCTTATTGTGCTCTTTAAAAATGTTCGCGGTTTCGCCTTATCAACGAGAGTCTTCCAAGTAAGAAATCTAAACTGTTCTATTTACATAATTTTCCCGCTTTAAGGAGGGCAATTGTTTAACCTACCGTACCATCTCAAGACAACAGACATTTTGTGCTTTTGCTGAACTTTGAAGTTGTGACCGACAATATTAACTGTAAAGTTCTATCTGGAAGTACACATACACACATACACTACTGCACAGGGACACACACACGCACACACAGAGAAGAGACACACACAAACACATATGACTAGATATAGACAGATGCCCACATTTTGGGTTTAAAATTTCAGAAATGAAAGGCTTCCGGTATTTCATAATTTTGCAGACAGTCCAAACCGTTTATGCATTTTGTGGTCAATGTGTAACACAAATTCTTGTCTCACTCAGAAGAATCACGTATTTCTTTCTCTGTAGCTCAGTGACTGATGCGTAAATTTTAATCAACCTGGCCGAAATTACTATGCCAGTCAGTCAGGTAGGAGGGCCATAGAATGTCCTTATCTGGTGTGTAAGTTATGTAAGGAATCGAATTCATTGCATAAGTTCAAATGTTGCTCATCTTTATCATTTTTTTTTCTTTTAAAACTCATTTGAGTATAAGTAATATTATCGACTCGGTTGTTTGTACAGCCCCAAATTTAGTTATAGTGACTTACCGTGTTTTGTTTTTTAGATTGATGTGTGTTTTTTCAAAAATGGTCATTGTGCCATTAATCAGTTTTGAAATGCAGCAAAAAAGAGAAACAAATCGCCTATTTTTCTTTTTGAAGGAAAACAACTAGAGATTTGGGTATTTACTGTGTTTTATAAGATAAAGTATTTTTTAAGTCAGGTCAGTGTGCCATCATTGTATTTTGTGCCAATGGATGAGACGAATAAATTACTGAATAATTCCATTTCATATGCAAGCATTCAGTGTACTGTGGTTTGTTCAACTTGATCTGGACAATGGTCTAGACATAGACATTGGGCATTTTGTTGTTTTTCCGTTTTGTTTTGTTTCTGTTCTCCTGCGTGTTTTGCTAATATTTTTTTGTACTTTATAGAAAAACTGCTTTTTGTGACTGCATCTGTTTGTTTTTTAAAGCATTTGGCATATTACAGTATGGATAACGAAAGACACACACACTGACACACACGACACACAACATGAGAGAGAGGAGAGACAGACAGACAGACAGACATACTGTTGACAAGTGGCCAATTTAAAAAAAAAAAGAAAAAGATAGAGGTCAGAGACACATACTTAAGCATGAATGGGAGTGGAAATTTCAAGTCTGAACTACCGGCAAATATGTATTATGTAGATGAAAGGTTTAAGCTTGTGCATGCTTTATTATAAAACAACATGCCCACTTATTCCCCCAAACATTTCATGCACAGTGCATTCTCGAGCTGAGGTCCACAAAAATGTTTTCTGTGGGGAAAAAAATCATCCTAAGCCGTCTCGCTGCTACTGGCAGTGCAACAATCATGTCACAAAAAATAGACATCGAATTCAAATTTTGCAATAACGCTTTTAATTATGCCTGTTCGTGAATTTACACAATTATAAATGTTAGTAATCTGAACTAAAATTTGCAGTCAAATGAGTGGTCGGTAATCTTGTACTGTGACAAGTCACAGCGTCTTCCTATCCACGAACTTTTTGTTGAGGATTTCTTGAGTGATTGGTGAATCTGCTCCACAAGTTTTTCCCACCCCGCCAGTATGGGGGCTATTATATGCAAATACCTAAAGACTCTGATAGACGCCATAAAAAATGTGTTGCTCACGAATCTCACACACATACACACACACACACATACACACTAAAACTTAAGTCCATATACCCCAAAAAGATCTTTCCACCGTTTAGAATAAAAGCAGTCCTACCAAGACGCAGGTCATGACAAAGGTCTTAACTTGTGCAGCCAGTTTCCGCGCTGGCCTTTGTTCCTGTCCGATGCTGAGAAACAAGGGGATTGTAAAAGGTGATCAACTAGCTGAATATCATTCTCGTGCATGAGATCTTGCAAACAGTAGAGAAAAATGGTATCATCAGGTCGGGGGCCAGAGTAACGTTCTATACAAACTGTAGTGGTCTCGTTATCCAACACTTTACTGCGATTACCATTGAAACATCTGCGTATCCTCCGAATCGAGAAAAGAGCGGCTCGGACCGGATAGTTTCTGCTTCTGGTGATTGGCGCCCATGTTGTGGCTGACGTCTAAGCTTCCTCTCATCGGGGGTGATGCTGTTCTCATCCTTTTGGTTACGTTCTTCCAGGTGCTTGGTGCGGTAATGCCTAAAGGCCTTGGCAACAGCTGTTATTGTCATCAAACCAGGGATAGTCTCAGTTTTCGTACGGGAGGATATGAAGTTGCTGCGACCATGAAGATACACGCTGCTGTTTGTAATGTACAAGGTCTGACTGGTTGTTTCGTCGAAACGAGTCCATTATGTCCGGTCTTGTGTCAGTAACTTCTAACTGAAGATAGTTTTTTTTTTTTTTTGAGCATGCAGTTTAAGAAGCTCAGGAGCCCGGCTTTATCCAGATATGCAAGATTTATGTGTCTTCTGGTTCACAGAGAAAAATTAACTGGTATCGATTGGGGGAAGTTACAGGTCATTTCTTTCCATTGCAGAGGATACCTATGAGACAAGAAACTTACTTTATCAAGTGTCATAGTTCACTTTATACCCGATTCACTGACAGTGGTGACAGTGGCAAAGTTAAACGTGCGCTTTTGTATGGTATATCAGTGTCTGGCTCAATTTTGGCGTCTGTACCTTCATTGCAAACCGCGCAGTGTCTATTCCTGTAGATTACCCTTTGTGGAGAAATAAATAAAGAGACGATGCCGGACTGGCAGGCCTTCTTCTGCATTGACTCGTATAATACCATTTTCACATGTGTCTACAGCATAGAAATTACTTGGGGCAGGCATCGGCGCAGAGCCAAGACCAGAAAGAGATGTGTAAAGAACATTGTCCTCATACACCACCTGGCCCAAATTCTCCAAAGACTTCGGTGGAATGGAAAGTTTCATTGGCATAATAAGATCCCATTTCATTGGCCGAGAGTTCTGAGAGGCATGGCATAGATAGACGTCGTGGTTAGAGACAAGCAGCCTTGTACTTGTGTCAGTACAAGGGGCATTGTGTAAGACGGTGCTCAGCCATTCTAAACTCCACCACGTTGGGGTGTTTCAGGCTCCATTGTTTCAGTATTCTTTGGTTGTTTTACAGCGATCTGGACATCTTGGGTTAAAGTATTGAAAGGAGTGGTGATTGCTGTTGTTTGGTCTGAGAAATCTTTGGTGTTAAACTGTCGTTCTTAGATTTTAGAAATTGGCTTGGAACCTTTAACAGCCCACAAGTCGTGTTATAAGTTGGGGGTTAAAACTAGGAGTTAAATAACATTTTTTTTCAAAAAATATCTAGCAACAATTGAGGCAGCTCACAAAATATCATAATTTTTGGTCACTTGGTCACGCAGTGTTATATTATGCTCCCATGTTCAACCTCTAGCCCCACTATAATTATGATACAAGCCAAGTGAACTGATTCATACAGCGGAACGTTCTCTCAATGTAACAATCTTTTGCTAGGGAACCTACAAATTGAAAATTTGACTTAAAACGCAAAGAATTTCTATCTGTTTGTCATGCTTTTCACAGTAAAACGTACAAGTCATACATTAGCAATCAACTGATTTAACACTTTAACAATAAAACAAAGTTTATAAAATGACAATATGATATATAATTATATCGTCGGGTATTTGCCATATTTTTGTACATGCATTTTTGGCCTGTCGAGAAAATGAGGATTGAAGTTTGGTCGGCAAAAGGGCTAAAACACTTTAAAAAATACGTCACAAACACATATCTTGAAAGGTTTTAAAACCGATTGGAATGACGTCACTTTTACATAATGAAATTAGGAGTGAGAGAACCATTTTCATGACGAAACCTCAAAATCGGCAAAATATCGCATACAACAATATGGAAGACATCCCTCGATATACAAATTGAAATGAAGAGTGTGCGCCTCGTGTTGATTTAAGAAAAATGGCATTTGTCAGGTGTGAAAGACGAGAAGGAATATGCAAAAAATAGACAAAAATAATGATGACGACAAAGAAAAAAAGATAACACCAGTTTCAAAGTCTCTCACAATTTTATTTCCAGTCCTAATGATTAAAGTGAAAAATTTGGAGAATGTTACAGTTTACTCTCTCTCCCCCCGCCCCCTCCACAAGGCAAAAGTATTGAGCAATACTGTTAAGTACAATATCAATTGTTAAAAAAAGCAAAAAGAAGAAAAAGACAGTGTAAACATGGAAAGACTGTGTAATCATTTATTTAGAGAAAAAAAAAGCCCAAGTACACGCTTTGAGAAACAATGAGAATGCCATTAGTATTGCCAGTGGCGCATCGACTCAAAAGCTTCTATTTTGTCTCAGTGCGGGAAGTCTCTCTCTCTACCAGCAGACTCGAGACAATTTTGAAGCGCTCGAACTAGTGACACAGACTTGTTTGGATCTTACCGATATCCCACTTAACTGAGGAGATTAGTTCAAGACTAGAGCTAAGTCATATCTGGGTTATTTCAAGAAAAAGGCAAAAAATTATGGACTTAACCTTGTTCTAGCATTAGTGTGACCCACTTACAAATCAAACTTTCTCAGCGCTGGTTAACGATAGAAGGAAAATGTTACTATAATTAGACAGCCATTTTATCTTGTTTCCATTGATATCCGCAGTTCTATTTTTCGGACAATGTGACTGAATCTCGTTTTTGAACCAAAGATACTGAAACTGACAAGATAAGGCAGTTAGTGCTTTTAACGTGCACACATTTCGCATCACCACCTAGCGGCAAACGCGCGGAAATCATGAAAAGTGCCGTATTTTACAAAGCCAGATAGCGAAAATATTGAATTTTCTTCACTGTTCAGCTATCGCTTTAAGCCTTGATTTATCTCACTTATTGTTGAATTATAACTTCAGTCGCTGTGGGAAATCTCTGGCTATTTTTTCTTTTTTTGTTTAGTCGCAGTAGCACTGACACAATTTTGAATCATAAATTTACCATTATATCAAGCATTTTTTTCATACTATGCGCCATGGGCCCCGTCCCGGATCAGCGTGCAGATTGTGTGCACGATTTTTTTAGTGGTGCGAAGAAGACAGTGCCTCATCTTATCGTTTCTAGTATCTTGCTTGAAATAACCCCTTCAATTCTTTCATATCTCACAATTAAACCGAGACATAACAGACTTGACCCAGTGCGCCGCTAGCCCAAGGAGGGTATCATACTTTAACCAGGAACGTCACAGTCAGATGCTGCCAGCAAAATGTACACCAAAGAAAGAGTGGCGGAAAACTGACTGTGCCTGACCGGGCTTAGTATGATAGGTTCTTTCCGGATTTATTAAGAAAATACAGTGAATTATGGTATGCACTTCCTGTCTGTCAGCATCTGACTGTGTCTGACAGGGCTTAGTATGATGACCCTCTAATGTACACGATGAAAATTATAAAACAAAGCATCACTTGTGAAATATATAGATTTTATGAAAAAAATTGTTTCTCAGAGATCATTGGAAAGATGATTAAAGTGATTGGGAAGAAAAAGGAACCAGTTATCCGATTCTGACATACAAAAAGCATCGTATTTCCATCCATTGCCTATCTCAACATTCAGGCACCAGGCAGTAGGAACGACATTGGTTCAGAACGATTTGATCTTACATGTTATCTCATGTAGCAGCTCTCTTAGTATTTGCATTCTCTTTCACCACCCCTCCTCTCTCTGACTCCTACTAATCTCTCTCTGTCTCTCTGTCTCTCTGTCTCTCTCTCTCTCTCTCTCTCTCTCTCTTTCTCCTTAATGTCTTTCGCAGGTTCTCTCCCTCCCTCTCCCTTTCTCTCCCATGATTGTGTGCCTGTTATCAATAGAATTTGAGATCTGTCTCCGAAAACAGTCCAAAGTGCGTTGACTCGCCCACGAAGATGACACGATCCACCGTCTCTCTGGCCACCATTACCTGGATCAGATCTCCGGCAAATAGGACGGTATGGTTACCTGTGGAACCAAAGCAATAGTTAGTAATAATAACAATGATAGAATTACTCACCAAAAACATGACAATAATGGTTGATACTGTATTATCAGGTGACAAGACCAGGTCAAGCTTGTCTTGTGGTCTGAGATAAAGCTAAGCACCGGGTAATGCCGTTCGAAATTCTGAATGTGTCATTTTCAGAGCCCATCCTTGGATAAGCTAGACCAATCTGCTGACATAAAGCTCTGAAGGAAAGAAATATTATAGTTTTCTTGTAACTAATAACTATGGCCACAAACGGCCGAAGTCCTTTAAGAGACAAGTATTCAACCACTGCATCATTCCAACGATTAGCTATGATTGCCAAACATGGTCGATTACAAAACAACTTACGAACAAGTTAAGGACTACCCAGATGGCAATTGAAAGAAGAATGCTCAACATCAGATAAAATTTCCCCACGCCGAAATACGCAAACAAACAAAGCTAACGGATATAATAGAATTCATGCTACAACAAAAGTGGAATTGGGCCGGATATAATTGGAAGAATGAAAGACAATAGGTGAACATGACGCTGCATTGAATTGCAACCACGGACAGAAAAAAGAACACAAGGACGACCAGGAAGAAGACAGCAGGATGATAAAAATTTTTGAAAAGAGAGAGAGAACAACATGGTTGAGGAAGACATCAGGCAGAAAGGAATGGAAATCATTATCAGAGGGCTACATCCTGCAGTGGATGGACAACACCTAAGTGCATAGTGATTGGTGAAATAACTACGGCAGAGCTTTGCAGTGGTGTTCTTTTCTTCAAGGGGAGGGGAGAGACGGAGGGTCACATTTCAATCTTGTATAAGCACCCCACTACAGCTTCTCTCTGTCTCTCTCTCTGTGTCTCTCTCTCTGTCTCTCTGTCTCTCTCTCTCTCTCTCTCTCTCTCTCTCTCTCTCTCTCTCTCTTTCTTCTTAATCTTCTTCTTCTCCTTCTTCTTCAACTATTCTTTCAGCATCTTATGGCAAAGATGCAGTATTAAAGTTCAAGTTGTGCATTCATGGGAATATTAAAATAGTTGAACGAACACGTAATTTTTTAATTTAACAATGCAGTATCCGCAGGCATCATTCCCTACTGACTTGCATTAAAAGTGGCCAGTAACTTTCATTTTCTCCCGGGAAGTATAGTTCCGTTATGCACACAGATATTAGTGATTCAATTACGGAAATTGGCAGTCGGATTTGGTCATAATTAATGGTGTGGTATTTGAAAAGCTTAGAGATTTTATTCCCGAACAGCGCATTATTGTACGCACTCGGGGAGATACTGAGAAAGCATAATCCACTAAAACCTCAGTATCCAGTGAAAAACTGGTCGAATAAAAAGGTCTTTTCTCTTCGACCAAGTTACAGGTTAGAGAAACTGTGTTACGTATTTAAGTTATGGTTTCCACAAGCAAAAATAATCTACAGCTTTGGATCAAATTTGTCTTGAAAGATCTGCATTAATTCCTCATAGAAAATAGAATTCAACTGTGCGTAAGTGAGAATTATTTCATGCCAATCACTCTTCTCTTTCGTTGGTGCATTACCCTTTCTAACGATAACTTGATAAATGAATTGTGTGTTGACGATGTCAAAATGTATTACAAGAAAAGGAATTACACAAGATGTTGTTAAACAGGTGAGCTATTACCTCGAGTGCTTGTAAAGTCAGCTTGGTGAGCACCACAGCTAACACAGCATGTATGCCAGGACTTGAGTAAGACATTCGGTTGTTGTTGTTGGTTATCCAGTCGGCTTCCAACCACCACAAAAAGAGGCTCCTGTAAACGTATTGAACATTTTGCTTACTTTTTCGGCATAAAAAATATTGCTTGACCTTTTGAGTCCAAGATTTCTAGGCTAACGTATTGTTAGAAGGGGGGGGGGGCAAAATACATTCAGTAATGTTTTGGAGGAAGGACCATTTTGTCATCAATTTGTGAGGGAAATAAAAAAGAAAACCTCTAAGCAATCGGGGAGACCAAATCCCAGCAATCCTAATCTTAGCCTTTTCTAAAAAATCCAAGTTCATAATACATAATTTGGTTACACGAGCAAAAAGGTCAAGAGAACTTCATGTTGAGACAAGTACATAGATTATTTTAATTTAGCCTTTCGAATAGTTTCATCTAGACTACAGAATAAGGAAAGCTTTGAATTTTGAATAGCCCTGTGAAGTTTTTGGTCATACTCCAGCTCCCCCTACACCCCTCTCCCCGCCCTTGCCACCTCCCCTTCCCCATGTCCTCCCATGCTCATCACTCACCTCTACCTCAGACCTCCCACATGCTGGTGTGGAGTTGAAGTACACGCTGACATAAACGTAGTATATTCCAATGTATCGCACCCGATAACCTGTTGACAAGACGTCCACTCCACTAGTATATTCTGTCCGATTGTCAAAGTCATGAATATCAAGACTCAAGATGACATTACCGCCATTCTGCTCCGATATAGACATGTCATCTGCAGAAAAAGTGAAAAAAAAAATGGAAAAAAACAACTTCAGAATAAAGTATTGGACATGAAAAGAAAAAAAAAATGATTGTACACTAAGTCTTTATCGACTATACTTTTTCGGCGAACCTGAATTTTTCTTGATGTTAAGAAAGCACGTGTTGCCCTCTGCTCACCACGAAGAGGTGGCAGTAGGATTTGGGGCAGAATATTTTGTTGGTGGTTATGACAAATAAAAAATAAATAAAAGTAAACAACCGTGTCTCAACCCTCAACCCCTTCTCAACCCTCTAATGCCCAGAAAAAAAGAATTACCAAGCCAAACACTTCCGAAATAATATGCTGAACTGATTGTACATAGTCACACTAATGCAAAAATATAAATGATTAATAGGAAAAATTATTTGTTAATAAAATAGGAAGAGTAAGTGTATCAAAGAGAGAGCATTTTGGCTCCAGGTGACCGTTTCAAATTGGTACTCTGGGCGTTGGAGGGTTAAAATTCATCATGGCGGTGACGAAGCTGTCCTGCACCTTCACCTGATACTCTTTACAGAATGGAAGCGGCTGATGACATTGGCTCTATAACTGCTGAAAATCTCCATTAACTTTCTTTCCTTCTCTTTATCCCTTGTCAGCCTATTTAAAACGGTGTGCAAGTTGTGTGCCTGGATGTAGCATGCAGACTGAAACTTCACTGCGATGGCCAGAAAGATTATATAAATTGTAATGCGCGCTGTGAAGAAAACTTTGGTTCAGATGGCTGTGACAAGATCCTGCTGAGTTGTTGGTTCTTGTGAATAATAATAACCACATAAATGTTTGTATATTTAGTGGGTTGTTGTTTTTTTTCGTTTAGTTTGAGAACAACGTGGTGTTGTTTTTTTTATGAGAGAAATAGAAGGATAAAGTAAGCAGGTTTAAATTTACTTTTCTTTCATAAACGCTGGAGTTAGGGAAGATGTTATATTTCTGATTTGCAGACTCTGAATCTGAAGGATATATTCCACCTTACATGTATGATCTTCAAGTCCCTATCAAACTCAAATAACAAATTTCATTTATATGGGCTTGTTTGTATTGATCTAAAAATTAATGCAGAAACAGCACAATATCTAAATGATTAAAAAAAATATACTAGGGAGGAAGAAAAAGGGAACAAATAAACACAGAAAACAGTTTTATAGATAAAACCGCAATTGAACTATTAGGTATGGTCTCGTTTTCACTCCGACAAATTCACCTTCAAAGATTTAATTTTAGATTTATTTTCAATTCGCCAATGTGAAAACATTTATACAAGCAATCGGGGAGACCAAATCCCAGCTATCCTAATCTTAACCTTTTCTAAAAAAATTTAAGTTCATACATACATAATTTGGTTACACGAGCAAAAAGGTCAATAGAACTTATGTAGAGACAAGTACATAGATTATTTTAATTTAGCCTTTCGAATAATTTCATTCGACACTAAGTTTCTTAATAAATTACAATATTTCTTTAATTGTTGGCCTGTAAGTCTGTAAGCAAGTTTGCTCTCACGGGAAAGGTCTTACCTGTCTAGAGCGGACATGTCAGTTCAGTTTTTCAACAAAACTAAAACAGCCAAAAGAGGCAAATCCGAGGGATTCGCTACACACGCTATAGACTAGTATGGTATATCAAGACTTGGCTTTAAGTAGAGTCAGTGACTAGAGATTCTAACTGAGTTTCTTTGTTTGCTTGTTTTTGTTGTCATGGAATAAAAAATCAATCAAGCTCAGAAAGTTCAGTGACAGCTCCAAATGCTTCATTTGCTTTAGACCCAATGATCACTCCTTGTCACGAATAGTATGAAGCCATTCACTCTATAACAATATCAGATGTGACAGTGACATTACACTGACAATATAAAAAACCGTATTACCATTTTCCTGACAGTTACCACAGCAAAAAATGAATGGGAAAACAACTAACCAAGAGATATTGAACAGCATTTGTTACAAACACCGTAGACAACACATGAACAAGGCTAGTGCTTTATTCCACTATTTACTTTACCTTACCTTCACTGTTGCTTGGTGGTATCAGTCTATTGTGGGCTACCACATAATCTGTTAAGACACAAATATTGCTTTACAAAAATAGAAAAGTCTTATACTCAGCACACATAGCAAGCGTTTAATTTAGTAAAAAAATCTTTGTTAGAAAGAGACAGTCTTACACTCAAAAAACATAGCAAGCTTTTTTTATTTAGGTAAAAATCTTTATCCAAAAAAAAAAGGTAAAAAAACAATAGCAAACTCTGATCCAGCCGCTCTGTATTGCTTTCTTTACGCACCCCAGGGCCTTACGGGCCAGATCTCTCACGGTCATCCAGCTTGGAATTGACTATCATCTCAAAAGCCAGTTGAATGTGGCTGTCTAACTTTTAAGACAACCCTGTTACAAAATCAAGTATATTTCTAGCTATAATCACAAAGTCCACCTGGGTGTGTTCCTTTGCATTTTGAATACAGCGTTCAGTGGCCACTTTGCACCTTTTATTCTCAAAGTTATAGAATTATTACCTGCTTTTAGACTTTGGTTGCTGTATCTGTGAATTGTCTCAGCAATCTAAAAGTTATGGAGAAAGAAGGAAACAACCATAAAAAAATAAACGAGAAAACAAAATAACTGTGTAAGAATTATGGGAAAAATGAAAATTATATAAAACAACGAACGAAAGAAACAACTATTTAAAAGTAATGGAAAAAAAGAAACAACTATTTAAATATGAGGGATGAAAAAACAACAATTAAAAAATAATGAGGAATGAGAAACAAAAAAGATAGTTAAAAGTAATAACTAGCAATCCTATGGTCTTTAGAGATCTTGCTCAGATGGATTTCATGTAATGGGCTCTGATGTGCAAGATCAAAGAAAGATCCACAAGCACTTGGGCATGTTTTGTTGTTGATGTTTTGGCTCATGAGGCGTTAAAAACAGCAGTTTAAAAGTGAATTTAGATTTTATGGTACATCAGCCAACATCAGCAATTACACACGATTTACATAATTATGGCTGATCCGATCATGAAACCGAGCAGGTGCGAAGGACCCATTTTTATAGGAGAGAAAATAAAGTGTTTTATCTGATACATAATCCTTATCTAAAATACATTTTAGTTGTGTACATAAACATTGGATATTGTTCTCTCCTACTCAGGCAATAAAACATGTAAACTTCAGGGAGTTCATAGAGTGCTTGACAACACAGAGTTGTCACTTTGCAGTTGTGCTAATACATTTGTGCTGTTTCTTGACAGGGCCAATGGATTGTGTTTTACATTTGAAGACAAAAGAAACATGTGAGCTCTTGCTTTTTCTGCCAGTAATTATTATTTATATTAATGGTTTTACTCAAGTAGGGCCAGAGTACCTAACCATTTATTTAGCAAACAAGGCATGACACAAACAGGGCCATTTTACTCAAGCGTTATGCAGTCACCAATGAGTTGGCAAGAGACTACCAACCTGCTTTTGGGTTATGTGTTTCTTGATGGGTTTCAGGCCTGAGACTACACAGAGTATGGCAAAAGCCAGAGTCCAACAAAAGAAGCTGGAAAACAAAGAAACAACAAACAGATTGATTTTCAATAAGCTCATCAAATTGAACTAAAGAAACATAATTATAGACACCAAAATAAAGGATAAATCCTTGAACCATGTAATCTTTTAATGAGCTCATTTACAAAGAACAGAAACAGACAAATTGAAGTCTGGAGTAAGTATCTGAGCTCTCTGTGAAGTAATAATAAAACAATAAGCCGGTAATAAGTCCAGTGAAGAGAAACAGGGAATTATTCGTTATCTCTCTAAATGTAGGGCAGAGATTTTAAACAATTATGTGCTGCTATACAAACAAGAAGAGAAAAAGTCAACATCCTCTACATTTTCATAGCATAATGGATTTGAGAAGAGAACAGATCAAAAACAATGTGAAGGTCAATAGGGAACACAGTTCATGTTCAAGTTCCTTCTCTAAATCTAATGTGACACGAAAAGGCCATAAGTAAAATTTTGGCAAATCCAGAACCAAACATTAGTCATCAAATGAACAATTATTTGAACCTCAGGGTTAAAACTAGTCTGGAGATAAACAAGCAAAACAAGTGTAAAAATTGTGAACATAAATTATACGAATCACATTAATATCCCATAAGGGGAAATACTTTTTCACAGAGCCTTTAACAGCACACACGTGGTACACATATCTTACATATCATTATATAAACAGACTCAATAAGTCAATATCAAGTATACATGAAGTGACATGATAAAGAACCTCGGTGGAATGTGGCACCCATCTAGTTAAAATGACTTGCTGAGGCGAATTGCGGAATGCAAAAACAATCTTCTGTCTCTTTCCTCGTTTGTTTTCATGTGTATTATTCTTGGGTGATCTAGAAATTTGATGAAACAGGGGATGTGGGTGTCATTTAAGATGAACATGAATTTCTCCACACTGTTGGCTATAGATGGTTAAAACTGAAAAATGCCGTGTCTGTCATGTTGCATATTTTCTTGATGATTGTCTTGTTAAGTTTATTCTTGTCACTTTCTCTTGCATTGCATTCTCCCCCGCCCTCAATGCTGTAATACAATAAGTTATTATGGTTTCGATGGCAGCTTTGTAGAGACAAGGAAAGCAGTGTTTTATCAACATTAAAAGATCTTAATTTTCGTAAAAAGTACATTGTCTGGCTGGCTCTTGCATGGACAATTGAAATATGTGGATGCCAATCTAGACTGCGGTGGATATAGGCCTATAAAATAAATATTTTTTTAATTATACCCAAATACTCAACCTCTTCATTATCAATGCTTGACGGTGGTAAACGTGCCGTGTTTGTCCTAAAAATCAGTTACAATCTCTTTTGTTTTCTTTACATAAACTGCACATAAATAAAGAAAGAAACAAATTAATTAATTAATTTAATTTAATTATTAAATGAATGATTTAATTAAAGGCAAGTAAACAACGAGTGAAATGAGGTGATATCGGAAATTCCCGATGACTGTTGCGGTTGGAATCAAATCAGCTTACGCTAACAAGAATAAGTCTTACTAAACATCTATCACTCGCTGAAATCAGATGAAAGATATGGAGTTACAAACGGCTTTGGTCCTGGGAAAAGTTATGCTTAATTAAGTTTTTGAAAGTACCTGACAATTATAATGAAATGTACCAAAACGTTTAATTCCCTCACTCCTCAATGCAGGATTTGGCCTAACTGTGACAGAGGTTTTCTGATAGGAAAACATCGAAGGCCTATTTGTGTATCGTCACCCACAAAGCCTAATTGTCGGGAAGCAATAGAACAAACAGAAAAATAATATAACTTTTTTCAGCTTTAATTACTTTCTTTATCCCATAATTATTATGATAATAATCCAAGTTACAATTGACGCTTACCTTCCAAATCCCATGAATATTCTTGTTCTCTCGGCAATACCAGGGTCTCTCTAGATTCTAACTTCTTACTAGAACCTTCACAAAGGTAAATACCCTTCACAAAGGTAAATACCCTTCAGGTTTTTAAGAGTTTACCGGGTTTTTAAAACAACAAATGTAAATTTTAGTCATCTGGGAGTTCACCTGCCGAACAAGGTGTTCACGGCAAAATGCTTACCGGTTCCGTAACGTTCTTATTTAGAATTATGCTGTGAATACTATAATTATCATACACATAAACAGGGAATCTCCGATATTCATAGCGGTCACGACCCAGGTTTCCCGTACTGTCAGCAGTATTGGTTTGGGCGGGGAAAACCCGAGGAGTTCTAGTTTTTTATCTTAAAACCAGTAGTTCGAACATTTTCACCATAGTTGCTTCTCTTATCGTATCACAAAGCTGCTGTATAAAAGTTTAGTAAACTATCAGGTACCATAAGTTTACAAACCAATAGCCTCCTTTATCCCCCCCCCCAATCCCCCCCCCCTTCTTGAAATGCCCCTAGAATTCCGTTCATATTGTGAAAGCTACCTATTATGTTTTCCCTACTGGCTCCCCCGAGATATTCAGAAGGACATGCCTCCAACGAAACAGTTATTTAAAATTATGTTATGCTATATACTGATGCAGTAGCCTACTATGTTATTCTACACTTGTTAATTACGAGTACTTTTACTTGATAATAAAAGAGAATCATACCATCTGTCTCGCTAATTAAGAGCGTGTGTTGAGGTTTTTATTTCAGGAGTTTCGCTGCCCTTGGCATTTACATCTCACTTTTCTTGTTTGTTTGTGTGTCGTTGGGTTTTTTTTTCGAGTTTTTTTTTCTTTGTTATTTTTGTGGCAGGTAATTTTGTTCCGGCATCGGCCTTGTTCGGCCTTCTCTTCTCGACCTTTCACTGCCAAGATATCATTAACGTGCATAACTTGCACACAGGCCCTCCGAGTTTTTCATCCTTATCAGAGAAGACTAGGTGCTCGATACTACCTACCATACGATCAGGTACAGAGAATTTTTTTTTCCCTGAAAAAAATTCCAACATGCCTGCACTATAGGCAAAGTCAAAATGTGGCAAAAAGAAAAAGTTATATGCAGTAACGCCTCGAGTAAGAAATAATACCCAAAACATGCAAGGAAACGCAAATTAACAGAGAGGACAGAAAATGTCCGATATTTCGGCAACAGCCTTTTTCAAGGAAAAAAAAACGAAAAAAAGAACAGAAAAAAAT